>WSFP011338818.1:0-37584 GCA_009831015.1 Picea engelmannii | reverse complement strand
TATGTGTGAGCATCCCTAAACAGAGTAGGCCAGTAATAGTCGACTCTCAGTATTTTGTGAGTGGTGGTACTCCCTGCGAAGTGTCCACTTGCAGGACCATCATGGAGCTCCTTCAGAACCTTGTTTGCGTCTTCTCATTTAAGGCATCTTAAAAATACTCCATCATAATTAACATGGAAGAGAACTGAATTTATGAGGCCTTATTGTGTTAATTTTAGCCTGAGATCTCTCCTTTCCTTAGGTTTTAGGTTTTCTAGGCAATCCCCATGGTGAAGGAGATAAGATAATTTACCATACCAAGAATCTTTCCCTGGGGATATGTATGAAGCTTCACTACACCATAATACTAATTCATTCTCCCACCCGAAGTCTTCATTTACTTGGTCCTGGGCTTCAGCTTCCAGTTTACATAATCCTTGTCCTTTAACTACATTGGCATGTTTTATATCGAGATCAAATTCTTGGAACACTTCCATCCCATTCCCTCTTATTTCCCCCATATTCTCTTGAGTGAATAGGGATCAGACTGTGGGATGAGGAACAATGAATTTGTATTGTTATTTAGGATGTAAAATCTGAAGTGTTTCACTGCCTTATACACCGCAAGCATGCTTGTCTATCATAGGGTAATTTAGTTCGGCCCCTTGGATATTAGTGCTCATAAATGAGATCGGGGCCTCATTGTTGTCATCATCCTTCTGAGTCAATACTGCATCTAACGATTGGTCAAAAGAAAAACTGTAAAGGAAGAAATATTTGCTAAATTAGGGACTTCGCAACACTGGGGTCTGAGATATTGCATTCTTAATATTGTTAAAATTACTTTTTCGTTCATCATCCCACTTAAATTCAACATCTTTGCATATCATATTTTATAAGGGTTTGATAGTTTCAGCGAAATTGGGAGTGAACTTTCTCACAAAATTGATTTTCCCAAACAAGGATTGCATAGAATTTTTTTTTCTGTGGTAATGGAAGTTGAGCTATAGCCCTAATTCGTTCTCGTTCTATGTGAATTCTTGCTTGAGATATAATATGACCTAGTATTTTCCCTTCCTTGACACGAAAGATAGTTTTCTTAGGGTTTAAGGATATACCGTATTTCCTACACCTTTCAGAAATGTGGGTTATGTGTTGGATGTGATATTATTTGATCTTTGAATGCATAGTCACGTCGTCCAAATAAACTACTACACATTTGTTTATTAGTCCCTAAAATGTTGCATCCATGGCCCTTTGGAAGGTTTCCCCTACATTGATTAACCGAAAGGGCATGCGTTTACAAGAAAAGGTTCCCCACTTGGTTTAGAAGGTAGTTTTAAATCGGTCTTCCTCCGAAACTAGAACTTGGTTATAACCTGAAAAACCATCCAGCAAGGAGAAAATATCAGAACCAGACACAGCCTACAAGAGTTTGTCCATCAGTGGGACTGGGTAGTTTTCCCTTTTTGATCCTCTGTTGAGGTTTCTGAAATCCACACATAGATCAATCTCCAATTTATTTTTTCTGACAGGAACCAAATTTTCTACCCATGCAGAGTGTCTAACCTGGAAGATAATCTTATAATCTATTAATTTATTCAACTCCTGACACATGAGAGGCTCCATACATGGGTGATACTTCTTGAGCTTCTATTGGAAGGGTTTTACTCTTGTTTTTAACAGGATTGTGTGTTGAATGATATGAGTATCATAAGTCTTCAGATCTTAGTAGGACCATGTGAAAACATCTTGATACTCTCTGAAAAGTTTGAGATAGGCCTTCCTTTCTTCCTTAGATATTGTCTTGCTACGATTTATATTCTTAGGCTTTTCTGGGGTTCCCAGATTTATAGTCTCATACATGGGAAAGGAACTCCCTTTCTTTGTGTTCATTGACCCTTTGAATATTTCCCTTAAGTTAAAAAGGTTCTCTAAATTGGCTACCCCTTTCGATATCATGTGAAACCTCAGTTTTTCAGTCAATTGATCTGTTTCAACTCTTTGTACATGGGGATCAGTTTCCGCTAGTTGTTCCTGTAATATTTCATCGTCAATAGCTAGATCTTTGAAATTTTCTTGATTGGTTAGAAGTTTATGATTTGTTCATATCCTTCAAATACCTTCCAATTAGAAATATTGTTGGGCACCGATGGATTTTAGAGTAACTTGATAGTGAATCAGGAGGCTTGGTAGTCTTCTAAAGGGGATATCCTTGAGGCAGTGGCAGACAGGGAATAAGCAAGAGTTTTCTTTGTTCTCAGGATCGTTGTAATGTAGAAGGCTTCAAAATGTTCTATTAGTCTATACACTTCATGTTGATAATTCCTCGGGTGGGGAGAGTTGCAGTGTATAGTGTTCCTTACTTGTCTAACAATGATTTCAGAGTCTCTGAAAACCTTTAGTTCTTTAAAATTCAATTCTATGGATTTATTTAGCCCTTGTACTAGAGCTTCATACTCGACAGTGTTGTTTGTGCATTCAAATTCTAGTCTGCAGGAAAGGAAATTTCGTTTACCTCTGGGATCAATGAGGATACACCCCACTCTCGATCCTTCTTGGCTCTTAGACCCATCAAAGTACAAGGTTCAAACTTGTGATCGAAAACCATCAGTTTATTTTTTCCTACCACTTTCCTCCTTTTCTCCTATCTGCTTCGTGGTTTTTAACAAAGGTTTTTGACAGAAGAGGATTTCTTCTGTCGTCATCGGAAATTTTTCTTGAAAATTCATTTCAGAGTTTTGAGTAAGAGGAACATTAGATGAGAGAGGGGAGAAATTATCAAAATAGGAGTCACAGTAATAATTGCCTAGTATGGGGAAATTTGTCGAAGAGGGTTTGTTGAGGGCTTCTAGGTCAGTGATAGTATGTTTTAGATATATTTCCCTATCAATCCGGATCATATTTGCACGTCCCTTTAATGGAAACAAAATGTGAGCATAGTCTATACTAAAGTATTCATTTAACTTCTCGGACCAATCTCAACTAAGTAGCAATCAATAAGCTTCGAGGATATCTACTACAATGACGTCAATCACTTGAACAAATTTTGGGTGTGTCCCCATCCTGATCATGACATACTTGAGTTCTCCCATAATTTTCACCTGGGTTCTATTTAGTTGTATCACATGTTTATCACTTTTGAGAGGGATTGTGTTTAATTTCTTTCATATAGATAATGACATAACATTAGAATATGCCCCTGAGTCAACCAAACAATTATGGAGGTTTATGTTGAAGACTTCAAATGTCAAGAGGAATGGTGGGAAAAAAATCTTTCCCTTTTTATCCTCAAAGCAAGCATTTACAATTGGCTTATTTCTTAGATCTAAGAGGGATGTATTTTCTCCTTGGTCAGTGTTTTTTATAGGATTTTCTACTAAATTCAAATCTTGTAACAGAAAGTCCTTTTGCTAGGGAATTCTACACATGTCCATGACCGATATATTTTCCTTCAATTTTTTTAAATCTTCTACTATGTTATAGTCTAGCTTGGGTGATTCTCGTGTATGGATGTTTATAATATTTATTTGGGAGAAAATATATTATATTGGGTGATCAGACGATTGTTTTCCTCTTGAAATGTGTGCTACGGTAAGGTCCTTTGAGACCGGCTGACCCCTACTTCACGTTTGCACACCCAAGACCTTTGTGGGTGGTTATGGAACCTCTAATAGGTAATCAAAAGGCATCAGTAGGTCAAGGTCCCATAGTAGCATGGTTGTTTCCTTCCATGGGTCAACTTCTTCCTGATCAATAATATTCGTAGCTGAGCCACTTGATTGTTCGGTAAGGGAAACTTTGTTTAGGAACCAGTAGGAAATAAAATTCATGGCATGCACCCATTGTCGAAAGTCTCTTTCACAAATTTTCTCTTGGTGATAGGTACAACAAGAATCAGATGCCACATTTACCAGATTGATGTTTAAGTTGGTTGGGGGAGGTTCAATTGATTAGAACAATGGATTTCTTTTAAAAAATGGTTTATAGGGCCTTTGACCTTGGTTTCCTTCCCCTTCACTTATTTTCATGTCTATGATTTCGTTTGAAAACTTCTTTATCATTCATTGTAGGTCTTCTATATCTCCACTTCCTTTTTTGGGACCTTGTTTTGTTCGTTTCCCTGGGGGTCTGGTCAACAAGAGTCCTCTCCTGGGCGGAGGTTGAACTTCCTTCTTAACTAATGATACCTTCCTTTATTTACATCCCTTCATTTGGAATTATATTGTTTTGTCTTCCTCAAAATTCTCATCTAAGTTTGTTTTGGCAGACCTCTTCACAAACATGGAAATGGAACCAAGGAGAGCATTAGCGTATACATAGATTTGAAACTCCTGAGTGGGTTTAGCTTTGCGTTGAAATTTGTTTACGATAGTTTTGAATCTTTGATTCAATTCCTTAACCTTCTCCTTTTAACTCATGGTGGTGATGAACAACTCAACCATCAAGTCTCCTATAGTGGTTTCTTCTGTAAATTTATCTAGAAAATCCTTTTAAACTTCGTCCAACTAGTTATCGACCCTATAGGAAAGTTGAAATACCACGTGGAGGCTGAATTCTCAAAAGTATAGGGGAAAATCCTACATACCACGTCTTCATGTTGGAAATTCATAAGCCTAATAGCTAGTATGAACTTTTTGATATGGTCTTCAGGCAATCCTGAGGTTTCAAGGTCAAATTTAGGGATTAACTTTTCTAGATGTCAGGGAAGATTATGTACTCGTCCAAGGATTTCCGTAGCATCTCTAGTCAACCACGATTGATTATCTTTAGGTGGGTTTCCCCTTTCTTCATTATGGTAATTGTTATCTTCGATGTCATCCGACTCTGAAGCTTAACGTTTCGAGTTAAACCCTTCCTCGTCAAAAAAATTGTCGAGCTCAGAGAAATTACTAGTTGTTTTTTCAGGCATTAGATTGATGGGATGTTTGATCTTGGTGAGGGTGAAATATATCAAGTCTTATACTGTGTAAAAACAAACTTAGTCGAGGCTGTCGACCACTGGTTTGCTTACTTGTTTTCTATGAGGGAGTAATGGAGCTAAGGGTAGTGCTCCAATTTGTCAAGCGTAAGCTCTTGCGATTCATCTGAACTGGTTCAAATCCTCGTGGGGAAGAGCGTAAGGTGTTGGCATAGGGGCAGACCCAGGGTTCAACTCTAGTAGCACACCAACAAGCCCTAACTATTGGCCCTTTCGACAACACCTGTAAAGAAGATGTAGTCTCACCCATAGAAATTATGAGGGGGTTGCAGGACAGAGATGTCTACAACCAAAGGGGATATCAATTGGATCTAACACAAGAACAACACAACATTCATATATCACTTATCATCTTGGATCTACTCTACACATATACTTATCAGATCTAAAGTAGTAATGCAATTATAGTACATCAATGATAGAGACAGAATACCAATCACACAAAACACAAAATATATGTGCTTCACCCTCTCTCTAGGTCTATGTCCACAGAACTGTGCTATAATATATTATGGTAATGCATACAGTTCTTGTCTGCGCTCTTAGCTAGCATATCTTCTTTCTTATCCTCTCTTTCCCTCCCCTCCCTGCGCACCTAGTTTCAGGGTTGATCTTTGCACCCAGCTGAATATCTTACAATACAAGAAGGCTCTCGTACTCACCACTTATTTCTCACACACTACTACTCACTAGATCACACAACGACAAAGACAACAAAAATAATCATAACACCAACACCAACCCAACAGAGGTCCTTTAGACCACTATTTATACATTACAATAGCTCATTGACATCCTTAGGCCAAAATCTAGGTGTCCAAAATCCTAGATACCAAAACCCTAGGTGTCTAAAACCCTAGGTCAACTTGACCCATATTTTCAGGGCTTCGCCAACCTATCTTTGCTTCCTTATTGAAAGGTGCTCCAAAGCATCCAATGGTGGCTTTTTCCACTTATTGAGTTGTCCACAATCCTTCTTTCTTGCTTATTTGGCATCCCCAATCTTTTCGTCCAATGGATTACTTTGCTCCATCTTTTCTTCTCTTTTGCTCACTTCGACCTAATAACAGTCACTGTGTCTTCCGCGAAGTTCATATTCTGCCTTTTTCTTCCTTGATATTCATGTGCTTCCATAACCAAGGGCCAACAAGCCCCCAACACCCACTTGTGACTCGTCCTGAGGCACTTCAGATCTTAGCTTCCTATTTTACTTCGATTCTAGACTGCGTAGTGCAACCTCCACTTTCTCCTTGATGCCTCCTCGGTTTCCCTTGTGTAGATTGTCTTTTCTGTGTCTGGTACCCAGTTTCAACTGCACTTGGTACCTATACCCTTTTCTTCATGCTTTTATTGAGAGTTGCGAGGCAACTAGTTTTCATAGTGCAACTTCAGTCGGCTCCCATTCACCAAACCTTCCTTCCATTCTCCATTCAACGTATTCAATTGCACAACTCCTCCCTCTGTAACATAAGAGATCTCATATGGCCCTAGAGAATTCATTTTGAACTTCCCAAGATTTTTTATGAACTTGATGTCATATACCAGTACTAGATCACCTTGTTTGAATGCCTTCTTCTAGATGTGCCTATCATGATAGGCCTTCTCTCTTTCCTTCTAAACTTGCTGATGTAATCCTACAATGAATCTATCTTCCTCTAGTTCAACCAACTGTGCAAGCCTCTCTTGTATAGTGCCTGAGTCATCCATATCTATAAAGGAAACAATTATTAGGCTCGATACCAAATATTCCATTGGAACAATAGCTTCAAGACCATATACCAACTTGAAAGGGGTTTGCATTGTTAGTTTCTTGCAAGTAGCTCTATAGGCCCATAATACTACTAGTACTCTTAAATCCCAATCATCCTTGTTCACACTGCAAATCTTGGTTAGTGTTGTTTCCAAAATCTTGTTGAATGCTTCAACTGTCTCATTTTCTTGTGGATGGTACAGTGTGCTCTTCTGATGGTGGACTGCAAAGTCTTCAGTCAGGGCTTCAACTATCTTATTGATGAAATGTGTTCCTTGATCACTCATAAGGATCTTTGGGCATCCAAACCTGGTTATGATGTCATCAAATATGAAGCGTGCAGCTGTAGTTGTGATGCAGTTCTTAACTTCTCTTGCCTCGGTCCATATGGTCAAGTATTATGTTGTTGTAATTATGTACCTTGCTCTTGTATGATTTCTTGGTGGGTTTGTAGGTCCAACGAAGTCAATGGCCCATTTCTCAAATGCTTGTAGGCTTAGTTGTGGTACCAATGGAATTTTGTCTCTTCTATATGGTTTCCCAACTCTTTGGCATACATCACAGGCTCTGGAATAGTATTTAGCATCTCTATGTAAGGTAGGCCACCAAAGTCCATTTCTAAGAACCTTCTGTGTAGTTTCTTTCCCTACGTAATGTCCTCCTATGATTCCTTCATGAGATTCTGCAAGGATCAGTATTCATTCTACCTCCATAACACACCTTCTCAATATCTCATCAGGTCCCATCTTGTATAAATGTCCAGCTACAAGTGAGAAGTCTGCAGTGCGCACAACTAGTTGTTTCTTCAGAGGAATTATGTACTCACTAGGTGTCATTCCTGTTGATAGGAACATAACTATCTATGTGAAGTGGTCATCGATATTTTTAATGGACAGTGGTTATGCATCCAGTAGTTCATTCTCCAAAGTGGTCATCTCTTCACCATGTTCCAACCTTGACAAGTGGTCAGGACCTTTGTTCATTCTTCTTGGATTTACTATGATCTCAAAATCATACTCCTGAAATAGCAGAAGCCATCTGCATATCCTTCCCCCCAACACTGTCTTGTTGACTAGGTATTTTAGCATGGAGTGATTAGTAAACATTTTAAAGTGTCGTCCCAACAAGTAGTGGCAGAATTTATGCAATGCATATACCATGGCTAACCCTTCTCGCTCGGTGGTGGTGTAATTAATCTCAGCAGTTGATAGCTTCCTTCTAGAAAAGGCTAACGGGTGGTCAGTATATCTTCCTCCGGGTTGTTCTAACATAGCTCCTAAAGAAATGGAATATGCATCGACATGCACATGAAATTCCTTGGTCCAGTCTGGGAAAACCAGAATAGGTGCAGTAACCATTTTATGTTTTAGTGTGTCGAAGCTCTGCTTGCATTCTTCTGTCCAACTAAACTGACAATCCTTCTTCAAAAACTTCTCCATGGGCATTGTAATCTGAGCATATCCCTTAATGAACTTCTTGTAGTAGCCTGTGTGTCCCAACGTAGTGCACAGTTGTTTGAATGACGTAGGAGGGGGTAGATCAACTATAATGGCGATATTGGATGGATCTACCAAAAATCCTGGCTTACATAAAATATGTCCTAATAGAACTCCAAATGGTGAGAAGAAGATGCACTTCTTCATATTCAAATAATTTTGACACTACCTCCATTTATCCAACATTAGCCCTAGACATTCAATATGATTCTTTAATAAACTAAAAACAGTCTAATCATCAAAGTATGCTTCTAGAAATTTATGCAAAAACTCCTTGAATGCTTCGACCACCACCCTGGAAAAGATGGTTGGGGCATTCTTTAATCCAAATGGCATCACTGTATACTGATAGGATCCCGATTTTGTTGCATATGTAGTCTTGTGGCGATCTTCCTTGGAAATCTGGATTTGATGGTATCCTGAAAATCCATCTGTAAAAGAATACACTTCCTAACCTCCCACATTATCTAACACTTCGTTAGTGAATGGTGTAGGGAAGGGATCATGTAAAAAGGCATCATTCATATTTCTGAGATCTATGCAAATCCTGATCTCTCCTATCTTCTTGTCTTGCACTATCATAGGGCTAATCCACTTTGACTCTTCAACAGGTTCTAGGATTCCTGCTTCCAGCATTCTGTCAAGCTCAATCTTCACTTTCTCCTTATATTTAAGGTTCAATCTGTAGGGTCTTTGTTTGGTTTGTCTAGCATATGGCTTCAAAGGGATCCTCATCTCTACCATAGGCCCTTTAATGTCCTTCATATCAGTGAACTTGGTTGGAAAAAGTCTTGATATTCATGTAGTAACTCTGTAATTTTGTCAATGGTGGTAGCATCCCAGTAATCTCCAACATTTGAAAAATTTGGTGTCTACTCTGTTCCAATATTGACCTTCTTAATCGTGATCGGTTGTCCAATAAATGGTATCTCAACTCCTGGTCCTTCTACCTCTCTTTTTCATTTTGTTTCTACAATGTTCACCTTCCTAGGATCATCGTCTTCATCAGCGTTGATGTTGTAACATCCTTCCAGTTTTTAGAGAGGCGCAGTCCATTCATCCTCATCTTGCTCTAAAGGGAGGCTAGAGGCCTCCTCAAATACTTTATGTCTAACAATCTGTAGTGCTTGATCTACTAAAGGAAATTGACTTTCAAATAAGAAGGTAGTTACAAAATTCCGAGTCATACCTTCCCAATCCGTAGTGATGAGGAACAACTCTGCTTGGAGGTACTATTTGATAAGTGTCGTGTCCAGCGTATTAATGAATTTGTACACCCATTTTTCTTGAGGAATGTTGCTCCAAGCTTTCTCACAACTTTGCACATGGTTCTTTAGACAACTTCGACCTGTATAGTGAACTTGAGATCTTTCTACTTGTGTTGAGAACTGCATTGTCATCAGGGTATGACATTGTACCCATTCTCCAATGTTGTGTTTATGTGCCCCCCACCATCTTGTGGGTGTGTCTTTCAACGCCTCATCCATTTCAAATAATATACGTTGTATTGGTACACTTTCTTCAAAGTCCAACAAGAATTTTTCTAAAGGATTTAGACCATCAAAGGTGGGTAAGTTGCTTACTATTGTGTCAATCCAATGAACTTCTCTGGTTAATATAGCACATCTTCTTGTAGATACTTCATACATCTTATTCTGCTAGTTCTCAAGTTCTTCTTCTCATTATGATGAACATGCGCTCTCACTTCACCAGCTTAAGTTCCCATCAGTTGTAGGATTAATGTAATCACGTTGTCTGGCTGTTAGATTGTATATATTTTCTAGCGCATATGCATGGCATTCTTCTCTGATAGCTTTTGTGTACCGCTGACCTTAATTTGGATCTAAAGGTGCAATGAACCTAAGGCCATCTCTTTCAAAAGTCATACATCTTTTCTTTAAATCAACCACAATGGAATTATTGAAAGCCCAATCAATTCCTAATAGGGTGGGGTAAGGACAACTATCATCAACTATTTCAATTACCTCAAAATCTACAAACATTCTTACGTCATCAATTTCCACAGGGACATGTTCTGATCTTCTAAAAGGGATTACATATTGTTCATTAGCCATCATAATCCTGATAGGGGAATATATCAACTTCGGTCTTCCCATCAGTGCCCAGGTTTTCTTCGTCATGACATTGACCTCCGACCCTAAGTCGAGAACTACATAATCTATCTCATATTCTCTTATTTGAGAATTCAAATGTAATTCCTTATTTTTCCTTCTCTTCTTACCGATTTGGTGTACTTCCATATTCAGTAAGGGGTCTATATTTCCTAGCTCATATTGTTTGATTAAATTCTTGTAACTCTTGTACAACGCTTTCATCCGAAATCAACTTAATACAAGTATATAAAAATTCCATGAGCTTGCTTACCTCTTTTCCTTCTTTTGGTGAAGCTTACTGATCAAATGCCAGAGAAATTCCATATTCTCTCACTTATGGTCTTGACTTTGATGAAGAGCCTTGGTCTCCTTTGAACTCTCTTATGGCTTCCTTAAATATTTGTCTTTCTTTCTTTGCATCAAAGTTTTGGGTTTTCTTTGCAACTTTGTAATGTCCCCTACCTCTTGATGAAGAGGTATTGAGGAGACTCAGTGGCCTAGGCATCCCCACTAGGCCATGCTCTCACACTAAGGGGGAAAGGTAAACTAGGCTAAGGTTATATTCTTAAGTTGACTTGAGAAAAAGGTAAAAAGGAGTAAAAGATAACTCAATGAAATAATATAAGCGCTCGAAGAGTTAACCCTGTGATTTAATCTAACTCAACAGATAAATAGATAAAAAAGTATAAATAGAAGGTTGGGGCACACCTATGATTCATTCTGGTTTTTGGTATTTTCTTGTTATTTCTCTTGAGCATACAGTTTGGGGGTTTTGCTATTACAAACCCTTGTGCGAAACTCAGTGGTGAAAGATCCACTCACCTTGTTCCAAATCTTGGTCTTGGGGATGAAAGACTCCACCCACACCATTCTACACTCTTCACATATCCACCAATAGATTCAGAAAAGTAACAGGAACGTGTTATTCAGGAGTTTTCAGTAAGGGCACATCATCATCAAAGGAAGAGTTTGATCCAGCTGATCAGGAGAAACGTTGGGCATTCCAACACTTGGGTTTTACTTGCACATGCTCAACCATCACTTTGAGGGTTTCTTTGAGGATTTATCACCATCATATCTTCATCTATAGTTTGGGACGACTTGGAGGCTAGGAGGACATCCTGTGATTCAGTATTTCTCGAACCTAGGGAGATCTACCTAGAATCTAGATCTGAAACTTCTCCCACAGGGTTTCCATAGCCCGATCTATGTTCTTAGAGAGTTTTATACGATTTGGAGGTATCCTTCATTGGGGATGAGCTATCTAGGGTTCCAGGCATCCAGGAGGGCGCAACCTCATTAGAGGATTCAATATTTGGAGGGGTTGGCCATAGCATTTTGGCTTGAGACCTCAAGAGGGAGATCCTATCACCCCGATCCATCAGTTGGCAAAGTTTGGGCTCATTTGGAGTCTTCTTACATCAGGGCCAATTTATTGAGGGTTTCAACCTTCTACTAGAGTGTGGCATCCTTCAGCTTGAGGAGTTGGCATTCATACAACTCAGATTTGTTTGTATTGGACTTCATTTCTTATCTAGCCTTTGGAGGCTTGTTTTGTATTAGTAGGAGCATTTTGTAGCAACTCATTTATGTTATCTATTGGATCCATCTAAGGATTATTCAAGATCTGCTCTTTCTATTGTATCTGATTCATGCTTCTTATAATAAAGGTCAAATCTATGCTTGTGTTTTATATATATTGAATATGTTGTGATCTTGCATGTGTAATCTTGTATAAACATCATTTAAATAATTGGAACACTTCAATAGCCACCTACACATCAAACCCATCAGTGGTAGTTAGTGATTCCAAGCAAAAAAATGGCTTGGGATGATTACAGTGGTATCAGAGCTTTGATCCTCCAAACCTGTGGAGGGATTGGCGCATGCAGAGGTACAATGGAATCTTTATGGGTAGAAGGAAGAATCCAACCAATGAAATAGAGGCTGAAATGGAAGGGTCAGGGGATGACCGTGAGCCTCAGGGCTTGGCTTTCTTGGCAGCCAAATTTGACAAGTTTCAACAGACCCTAAATCTCACAGAGGGCAACTTGGCCCACCGTTTACAGGAAAACCAGGAGACCAACCTGAGGGGACAGGCCGAAATTATTGTGACCTTAAAGAAGGTAGATGGAAATCTGAAAAAAATTATGAGAACCAGACAATAATAACCAAGTTATTGATGCAGATGACTCATAAGGGGAAATACCCTGAGACGTATGGAAGCAAAGAAGCTAGTGGATCTGGTGGATCCCATGGTGAGATCAGATATAATCTGGAGAGAGCCTCCAGATCTAAAGGAATCCATGGAGGTGGCATGTGTTATGGGCACTTGGGTAGTAGGGCTAACCCTTGTCCATACATGCCTACATTCATAGATGAACAAGGGAAACAGGAAGAGGTGGATGATTTCGTTGAGCAGATGGCACGATGCACTAAGGAATATTACGGGTTCGATATGGTGATTCAAATGCAGATGTCCCTGGAACAATATTGCCAACTCAAGTTTAGAAATAATCCTAGGCCAAACCACAAGAACAATTTTGAGTTTGAACGAAGAGAAGGGAAGATAGAGATCCAATATTTTTATGGCATGGCCAAGATGACAGCATAGGCATGGGTGTAATAGCTGGACAACTACCTATAACTTAACCCTATGAGAGAGATGGAATCCATCAATTTTTCCACTATGTACTTGGATGGAAAGGCTCATGATTAGTGGTATCATGGACTCACCACACTAGGCCACAATCAGATAGTGTCCTACACATAATTCACTCAGAGGCTCATTGATAGGTTTGATCAGGGAGATCCCGGGCTACATTTTCGGGAGCTCCCCCAACTCAAGCAAATAGGTATGGCTGAGACATATATTGATGAATTTTATAGGTTGGCACTGATGGTGCAAGATATGTCCCCGACCAGGCTCATGATGTTCTTCACTGAGGGGTTGATGGAACCCTTAAAGGGTTCGGTAAACGATTTCAAGCGTACCAACCTACATGAGGCTATCTGGAAGACAAGGGATTTGGGACCAGCTGCTAATCCAAAATTCATACCCAGACCACCTCTTAACAATGGAGGAAGAGATCAAAGGCCTCCAATGAACCAGTGAGGACCTGACCCAAGGGGTTTTGACAGGGTCCATGACAGAGTGGATGAGAACACCAGGAGGGAGATGAGGAGGAAGCAACTTTTCTTCACCTGCAAAGAACCATGGAACCTAGCACACAAATGCATGGGCCATGGTCAAGTACACTACATAGAGGTCACTTCTGACAATGAGGAGGAGGAGGAGATCAGACAAATACATAACATTGAAGCCGAAACTATTGAGGCAGTAGAGGAAGATATCACAAGACAGGTAGGACAGAACTGTATGGCTACCTTAGCATCTATCAGTGGAGTGCCCAAGTATAACACCTTCTTATTGATGGTGGAGCCTCTCATAACTTCATTGATTCATCATTGTTGGAAAGAAGGCACATACCCACAGTAACGTTTGAAGGGTTCAAAGTGGAGGTAGCAGGTGGAAGCACTATGCCTTGTGACAAATACATCCCTGGCATGAAGCTTACCTTGGGTAGGCATGAGGTGGTACAGGATGTCTATGTTATGGACCTTCTAGATACCAACATCATCCTTGGTGTTTAGTGGCTAAGCATGTTGAGGCCTATCACCACCAACTACAATACCATCGAGATGTCATTCAAAGAGGAGGGTGGACAAAGGATAGTGCTATGGGGCATGACAGGGAATGATGCAAAGGTGGTCATGGACAAGAGGATGGAGGCCATCTTTCGAAGGGATGAGATAGTGTATACAACAAAATGTAGGATTTCAACATGTGTGGATGAGCAGGGCAAGGTTCACTACACCCCAGAGATCAAAGAAATCTTTGACAAGAACCACAAGGTGTTTGGACCAATTCCCCCAGGGGTACCACTGGACAGGGGGTTGAGCACATTATTGAGCTAGAGGAGGGAGCCAAACCAGTCATTACCAGACCATATAGACATCCCAAGAAGTACAAAGATGAGATAGAGAAGGCCATCAAGGAACTTTTGGACATGGGGCACATCAGACCAAGCACTAGCCCTTTTACTTCTTCAGTAGTGTTGGTGAAGAAGAAAGATGGAACTATGAGGATGTGCATTGACTTTAGGGCCTTGAATAAACTGACCATCAAAAATAGGTACCCAATACCAAGGATTGATGATTTGCTTGATGATTTGCATGGATTTGTCTACTTCACAAAGATTGACCTTCGTTCTGGCTATCATGAGGTCAAGATGAGGGAGGAGGACATCTCAAAAATAGATTTTAGATGTCATTACTGCCACTATGAGTTTTTGGTGATGCCCTTTGGATTAACCAATTCCCCAGCTATGTTCCAATCTTGTATGAACCATGTGTTCAACAGGCAGTTGAGGAAGCACTTGCTGGTATTTTTTGATGACTTGCTCATTTACATCAAGACGTGGGAGGAGCATCTCAGACATGTGGATCAGATTTTGTCAATTATGGAGGAACAATCATTGTACGCTAAGGATTCCAAATGTGAGTTTGGAATGACAGAGGTTCTTTACTTGGGTAGCATCATTGGAGCAAAAGGGGTACAGGTACATCAGAAGAAAATACAAGCCATCATGGCATGGCCTACTCCTAAGACACTCACAGAATTGAGAGGATTTCTGGTCATTTGCACGTACTACAGGAAATTTGTCAAGGGATTTTCTAAGTTGTGTGCACCCTTGATTGATTTGACTAAGAAAGGAGCCTTCAAGTGGAATTAGGAGGCTCAAATGATGATGGAAAATATGAAGAAGGTAATGAGTACGTGCCCAGTCCTGGCCCTTCCAAATTTTAGCCTACCTTTTACCTTGGAGTGTGATTCCTTAGGAGAAGGGATAGGGGTCGTACTGATGCAGAAGAGGAATCCTCTTTCCTATGAGAGACGAAAACTCAGGGGTCTCGAGCTACTCTATAGAATTTATGAAAAAGAAATGCTAGCTATCATGCATGCACTAGCCAAATTCCGACAATACTTGGTAGGTGTAGGATTTGTGGTCAAATCAAATCATAACAGTCTCAAATACCTATTGGAATAGAAGGACTTGAATGAGAGACAACAAAAATGGGTAAGCAGAATACAGGCCTACGACTTTGACATTGAATTTGTCAAATGGAAGAACAATGTGGTGGTTGATGCATTACCTAGGAGGCCATCCATATTTTCCATGATAGGTGTATCAGTTGACTGGAAAGACCATCTGGTGATGGAGTATGAAAAGGATCAATTCGTGTGTTAGCTATTGGATGGGTAGGTACAAGATGATAATTTCAGGGTTATAAATGACCTCATCTACTATAAGGACCGAATATTTTTAGTTCCTGGATCAGCCTTCAAGGCCAAGGTTTTGCAGGCGTACCATGACTCACCCATGGTGGGGCACCAGGGGATCAACAAGATGTATAGGCAGGTGAGGGAGAGGTTCTCATGGAAGGGCCTCAAGGAGGATGTGATAAAGCACTTCAAAGAGTCTACTATGTGTCAGGAGAACAAGGATGAGCACAAGCACCCAGCAGGACTACTGCAACCCTTACACATTCCGGAGCACAAGTGGGAAAGCATATCCACGGATTTCATCACCAGGTTGCCGAAGACGAAAAGGAAGGGATGCATTTTTGTAGTAGTGGATAGGTTGACTAATTTTGCACACTTCTTCACCATAGCTACCGACTTCAGTGTAGCATAGGTGGACGAACTGTTTTTTAGGGATATTTTCAGGTTGCATGGCCTACCCAAGACCATTATCAGTGACAGGGATAGCAGGTCCATGAGTACATTTTGGTAGGATTTATTCAGATTGGTTGGTATGGCCTTTACCCCTAGTACTAGCTATCATCCTCAGATGGATGGAAAGAACAAGATAGTCAACAAGTGGGTGGAAGGCTACCTCATAAATTATGTGGTCAGGAAACATAAAGCGTGGGCCAGATGGTTGCACTTGGGAGAGTATTGCTACAACACCACCTAGCATACATCCATAGGCATGTCACCATTTAGGGCCTTGTATAGCTATGACCCTTTATCTTTTGTGGAGATTTCTTTCGGTGACAGTCAGGCATCCATGGTACAGGATTGGATACAGTAGAGCCAAGACATTCTTAGGGAGCTGAAGGATCATCTATAGAGAGAACAGAACCAACAAAAGGTCCAAGAAGACAAGCACATAGTTGATCGTACTTTTGAGGTTGGTGACTTAGTCTATCTAAGGCTCCAACCATACAAGCAAGCTTTCATAAAAGGAATCGGAGCAGAGAAGCTACAACCACATTTCTTTGGGTCCTACAGAGTCAGCAGGAAGATAGGGGTTGTAGCTTATGAGTTGGAGCTTCCATAGGGAAGCAGAATACACAATGTCTTCCATGTCTCCTGCCTTAAGAAAGAGATAGGCCAACACATCACACTCATTGAGGTACTACCCCTCATGGATGAAGAGGGACAACTTGTTTTGATTCCAGAAAAGACATTGTAGGTCTGAGAGAAGAGACTCAGGAACAAAAGCATCAAGGAGTACCTGATCAGATGGAAGGATCTATCCATTGAGGATGCCACATGGGAAAATGAACAAGTGGTGAGAGAAGCAGGTTTGGAATTGCTTGAGGACAAGCAATTTCTAGCAGGGGAGACAGTAATGTCCCCTACCTCTTGATGAAGAGGTATTGAGGAGTCCCAGTGGCCTAGGCATCCCCAATAGGCCATAGTCTCACACTAAGGGTGAAAGGTCAACTAAGCTAAGGTTATATTCTTAAGTTGACTTGAGAAAAAGGTAAAAAGGAGTAAAAGATAACTCAATGAAAGAATAGAAGTGTTGGAAGAGTTAACCCTGGGATTTAATCTAACTCAACAGAGAAATAGAATAAAAAGTATAAATAGAAGGTTGGGGCGCACCTATGATTCATTCTAGATTTTGGTATTTTCTTGTTATTGCTCTTGAGAATATAGTTTGGGGGTTTTGCTATTACAAACCCTTGTGAGAAACTCAGTGGTGAAAGCTCCACTCACCTTGTTCTGAAGCTTGGTCTCGAGGATGAAAGACTCCACCCACACCATTCTACACTCTTCACATATCCACCAATAGATTCAAAAAAGAAACAGGGTCGTACTATTCAAGATTTTCCAGCAAGGGTTCATCATCATCCAAGGAAGACTTCGATCGAGATGATCAGGAGAAATGTTGGGCATTCCAACACTTGGGTTTTACTTGCAGGTGCTCAACCATCACTTTTAGGGTTTCCTTGAGGAGTTATCACCATCATATCTTTAGCTACAGTTTGGGATGACTTGGAGACTAGGAGGACATCCTGTGATTTAGTATTTCTCAGATCTAGGGAGATTTACCAAGAATCTGGATCTGAAACTTCTCCCATGGGGTTTCCATAGCCCGATCTATGTTCTTGGAGAGTTTCATACCATTTGGAGGTCTCCTTCATTAGGGACGAGTTATCTAGGGTTCCAGACATCCAGGAGGGCACAACTTCATTAGAGGATTTAGTATTTGGAGGGGTTGGCCTTAGAATTTCGGCCTGAGACTTCAGGAGGGAGATCCTATCACCCCTATCTATCAGTTGGAAGATTTTGGGCTCATTTGGAGTCTTCTTCCATCAGGGCCGATTTATTGAGGGTTTCAACCTTCTATTGGAGCATGGAATCCTTCAGCTTGAGGAGTTGGCATTCCTACGGCTTATATCTATTTGTATCGGCCTTCATTTCTTATCCAACCTTTGGAGGCTTATTTTGTATTGGAGGGATCATTTTGTAGCAGCTCATATATGTTATCTATTGGAGCCATCTCAGGATTATTCCAGATCTGCTCTTTATATTGTATCTGATTCATGCTTCTTATAATAAAGGTCAGATCTATATTTGTGTTTTATATATATTGAATATGTTGTGATCTTGCATGTGTTGGATGAATATTGTATAAACATCATTTAAATAACTGGACCACTTCAATAGCCACCTGCACATCAAACACATCAGTGGTAGTTAGTGATTCCTAGCAAAAAATTGGCTTGGGATCATTACAAGGTTTCCTAATTCCCGAGTCTTATGTAGTCTTCCCTTGGGTAATTTTGTCATCTCCTGTAACAATGCCTCCTCTTGTTATAATAGAAACTCTAGGTTCTTCTCTACGAGGCTCAACATATATTAGTTTCACTTGTGGGTTCTGTTTAGGTCCTCCTCTTTCCTGAAGCTTAGCTAGAAGCACAAGACAATATTTTCTAACATGGTCAAACGAGTTGCAGTAGATGCAAGTGGTACAAGGGTTCTGACAATCCCTTGCAAGGTGTCCTAGTTGTGTGTAGTTATAATAGATGATCTATCCTTGAACTTGACCCATTCCTCCTCCTCGTCCACTTCCTATGAATCCACCGCGAGGATTGAAGTTTCCTCTCCCATGGGAGTTATACTACGTAGTGTTTCCTTCTTGTTGTACTTTGCCTTGAATCTTGTATATGTCTCTCAACCTTTCATGCATGAGATAGTAAGCCCTACAATCCCTATCATCATGTCTTATGGACCTACAGAATGTACAATACAAATTTGTAGGTGTATGAACATACTTTTGTATGTAGTAGCACTCACTAGGGCGTTGTTTGTTTCTCCATACCTCGCACTAAGGTAAGGTGACTTGTTTCAAAGTGCTCAGAGCTCCAAAATCCAAGTATTCATTGAATAGGGAGCAATGTTATTTATCATGGCCTTCTGATCTGCATCTGACACACTAGATGTCTTCTCTTTTATCTTTTCCCTTGTCTTTCTTCATATCTTCAACCTAAAGAGACAAACTAGTTAGCTGACTCAAGATATAACTCATACCTGAGCTGGATTCTCCCATACAGGCTGATTCTAACTTCATGGCGATCTCCATCATGTCATACTATGAAGCAATCTTAGGTTTCATCAGAGGAACTCTAATGTGTGGTAAGAGGGAAACAATGAACCATTTCTTGTTTTGTTTGTCTCGGATCTGAAAAGTGAATCGACATGTTAAGGTTTTGAATCTCTGATAGAATTCCCAAACAGGTTCGACCACCTTCTCCTTGATCTCTTTCAGCTCTGTGATACATTGTGACTCCGACTTGGGTTTCTTGAACTATGCAATCAATGCATTCTTAATCTGGTTCAGTGGCTTAGGCTATGAAATTCCTTGAACGAGCTTCATGTACCAGCTCAGTGCGCGATCCCTTTGAGTGGTACTAAACTGGGTTCTTTTGACAGTTTCATCAGTGACATTTTTAATATTCCATACAGCTTCACATATGAACCAGTGTTGATCAAGATCTTCAGATCCATCTCCCCTAAAGATAGGAAGCCTCATCTCATCTTCCATAGATCTTCCTAGGGTTTCTGACTGAATATGTGGTGGACTACTATTGACAGTACTCTACATGCTCTAGTGACTGGGATTACTCTGGTTTATTAATACTACTGAATCAATAGGAGGGATAAAAATACTTACTTCGATGGTCTGCACAGTTTATGAGGTTTTAGGTTCTCCCTGACGAAGCTCTTCATCTGTTCCTTCCTCTTCCCTAGAGGGTTTTGAATGTTCTTCGTCTGTCAGTTCTGCCTCTTCTCCACTATATAAACCCTCCTCCCCCTAGTTATGCTTAAACATTTTTGCGAGGTGAACCTCTCAGAACACTCTCCCACTGCATGTATGTCCAGCTTTTGTGTCGCTGTCGCTATCCAAATTCTTGAACATTATCCTTTCTAGATCCGACCAATCTACTGTATCTTCAAGACGTTCTTCTCATGCATTAGCATCTTGAGTCTCAACTTCAGGAATTGTAAAAAGTTTCCTCTGGGTCCCTTGAAGAAGTATCTATTGGCTTGGTTATATGATTATACTATGTCAACAACAAAATTTGTGATGTACCCTCCAACGGTGCTATCAAACCAGTGATCTATTTCTTGGGATACGACGTTATCAACTCTTTTGAACTTCTTTATCAACTCCGACATCCAAACCACAGGAGGTCTAGATCGGATCTCAAACTACGTATCTTCTAATCTATCTAGCCACTCATACAGCTCCTGATGGATTTCCCCAAAGAAAATTTTGTGTATATCAGTAAAGATATATTTCTCCAACCAATTCTCTGAACTAAGATTAAGTTTCTTGTTATGGGCTTCAATGGAGTCCCTTTCTTGATCCTCTATCCACTTTTGAGTCTATGTCTTCGATGGAAACCACCTTGACATTCCCTCAAGAAGATTCATGCCCTAGAAACAGAACCATCTGTTGGTACAGGGGCAGACCCAGGGTTCATCTCTAGGATCGCACCAACAAGCCCTAACTACTGGCCCTTTCAACAACATCTATGAAGTAGATGTAGTCTCACCTTAAGCAGTTATGAGGGGTTTGCAGGACAGTGATGTCTACAACCAAAGGGAATATCAAGGGGATCTAACACAAGAACAACACAACATTCATATATCACTTATCAGCTTGGATCTACTCTGTACATCTACTTATCAGATCTAAAATAGTAATGAAATCACAGTACATCAATGGCATAGACATAATACCAATCACACACAACACAAAATATACATGGTTCACCCTCTCTCTACGGCTACATCCATAGAACTGTGCTATAATATATTATGGTAAAGCATAGAGTTCTTGTTTGTGCTCTTAGCTACAAGATCTTCTTTCTTCTCTTATCTTTCTCTCCCCTCCCTACGCACCCAGCTACAGGGTTGATCTTCGCACCCAGCTGAAGATATTACAATACCAGAAGGCTCTCGTACTCGACACTTCTTTCTCACACACTACTACTCACTCGATCACACAACGATAAAGACAACAACAATAATCATAACACCAACACCAACACCAACCCAACCCAGGTCCTTTAGACCTCTATTTATTCATTACTATAGCTCACTGACATTCTTACGCCAAAACGTAGGTGTCCAAAACCCTATATTCCAAAACCCTAGGTGTCTAAAACCCTAGGTCAACTTGACCCGTATTTTCAGGGCTTCGCCAGCCTGTCTTTCCTTCCTTCTTGTGCGGTGCTCCAAATCATCCAACGGTGGCTTCTTTCGCTTGCTAAGTTGTCCACGATCCTTCTTTCTTTCTTATCTGTCATCCCCAGTATCCTCATCCAACGGATTACTTCGCTCCATATTTTATGCTCTTTTTCTCACTTCGACCCAGTAATAGTCATTGTGTCTTCCACGAAGTTTGTATTCTCCCTTTTTCTTCTTTGATCTTCACGTACTTCCATAACCAAGGGCCAACATAAGGTATTTCAGGGAAACAATGTTCTACCTCTTGCTGGGGTGAGTTACTCATTTCAGGAGTACTTGGTGTATGTGGGATGTCTTGAGAATGACTTGACGTGCATGCAGGTTGTTTTGAATCTAAAGGCTGTGTGAAATATTATATCAGAAATATTTTTAGCCATTCATTGTTCATGCCCTTCTTCTAGCACCAATTCTGTTGAGAGGTCCTAAATCCCTTTAACTCAACAGTAGGAAGCAAACCCTCCACTGAGGCCCAATTAGAATCTACAGTGTTTGATAGTGGAGTGGTTCTCCAGATCTTGTGATCCGTCTAATTAATCGATGGGATTTACATAGTGATTTACAAGATATCTTCTCGTGAAAACTCCTCCTTCAGTTTGAACGTTCTCTTTTTAGTATTTTCTCTTATAGGTGGGTTTGATAAAAAGATAGTTGTTGGTATAAAATAGTTGGGTAAAGGAAAAGGGGGAAAACTTAACAACTGAAGATGCCTGAGCTCAGGATACCCTCATTCTCAAGCATGCAGACAAATATTTCCACACCTACGACAAGCCTAGTACTAATACATCAACTTGTTGGTATTTCAATTATTGATTGAGATACAATTATCGAAACAAAACATACATGCAATAAAATGATGGAAAGACAATTAGTTTCCTTATCTCTAATCACTAATCACACATTGACACAATGATTTTATTTCCATCATTAGAGATAAGAACTATAAAAATATTGAATTAGCTAACTTATCAATAGATTCATAAACTCTTACTCATTACAACATCCATTCAAGATATAAAGTCAGAGGTAATTCCTCCTTATGATCCAATCACACATGACTTTGATGTAAAACATAAACTTGTCTCCGATCCTAAACAAGACTTCTCAATTAAGGTAGTTCCAAAATAGTTCTTTACAATTCCCAAAATGAGGGTCTTTGCAAAAAAACATTGACCTTTTTCTAACAGGTCAATCCTCTTATTTATAACAAATTATTAACTAAAAATAACTATCAAAAGTGAAAGTTAAGTAAAAGAAAACATCGCTACATGTCTCTTTCATCTCTTTGTCTTCTACGAGTCATCAAATGGTTTCACTTGAGTGGATTCCTCTTCTCATACTCTGACCATTTGACGAAGAGTTCCTCGCATGTGTTGGCATACTAGAATCTGTGTTAGTCCATCAATGTCGAAAGGATATCCTTGATCTCCACTTCCCATGCCCGATACTTGACTACTTTAACACTTAACTATTGTAGAACTATCTGAGCCTTGATCAAGTGCTCCATGAACTATTGTAATTTACCTAGTGCCATGTTTTCCACCCTTTCTACCTCTACAGTCCACGATGAGTTTTGTTCTGCATGTTGTTTGACTATGTCATGCAAGTCGAAAAATTCCTCTGGTGAGCCAAATTCTGGGAGACCGATGTCTCTCATTGCCCTATTAATCTTGTTCCATGTTCTTTCACAATCGGCCCATTTCTATTGAATCTCCCGCTGAGGTTCTTGGGCCATCTTCACCTAGTACAGCTGACTTCTTTATTTGATCGATGGTGTTTCCCCTTAGCACCTGAATGTCATGCTCTTCGATGTCTCGAACCTTTTGAACCATGCTGATGTAATCAATTCTTTCCACCACTTAGTGGGCCTTCTCATACCATGTTTCCATGTCTTTTCATGTCACTAGTGCCATAAGGGTTTATTCTTGGAAGATAGAATATCCCTACAGTGAAAAGGTGTCGCTCACTCATGAATTTGTTGTTTTGGAAACAGGATCTGCCCTAGCGACATACTCCAACTGCCTCATGGTCCCCGAAGAATAACCTTCACCTATCTCTGGTTCTTTCATATTTGGTACTCTTGGCAAGCGTCTAGTGGTTGGATTTCTTGACATAATTCTTCCTAAAACTAGAGAATATTTTAGAGACTGTGTAAGAAACTGGCTGAACATATATAAATTATAACCAACGAATTGATAGAATTGGATACATACCTCTGAATCTTGTTAAACCTAGTTTTGATCATCCAAAGGGTCATTACATTCTCGAGTTACGCGCTCTTCTCCTTCAGACTCTCTGGAATTCACTTACGCGCAGAAAGAATTTTTTCACAAGGGTTCTATAGATTTAAACAGGGATGATCTTACCATGTCACATCAACCATTCAATTTGGGTTATGAGTGAAATTTCAACAAAGCTGCCATCGAATCTTCAAAGGAGTTTAAACTTAAGTTCATTGTGGGTTGATGGTAGAGGCATGGGTGGTAATGTGGTCTATTGGCGATTTAAAAATGTTGTTGTCTAATCAGAGAGCAGGGTAGAAACTAATGCGGGATCAAGAATTAACTAGTTCCTTAAATGTCCAAAATATGATTGTATTTAATGCCGCAAATGTCCCATCATTCTTCTCTTTCATTTGGTGGATGGAGGGTCAGCATTGTGCTGTGAACATTTTTGTTGATAACCTCCTGCGAAATCTCCAATGTTGATCAATCTTACCATAGAGTATTGACATGGAAAAGATGACTCAGAGGTGTGACTAGGACCTAGGGAGCCAAAAATGACTTGGGATAGAACTAGACCTTCCGAATCTCTTACCTGGTAAAGACATGTGTCACTCGAGACCAATGACTTAATTCTATCGTGTTAATCGTAGTTGGGACTTTCTTTAATCCATTCATTCTAAAACCAAATACTAACTTGTCGACGCCGAAAAGTGTCAAGGATCGGCGATTGGCGATAATCCTACCCAAGTTCTCTCGAATCAACTCCCTCGAAAAAGTCCTGATGTTGAAAATGCATCGGGGATTGACAATCAAAGATAAATTTATCGCAATCAAAATGTTTTTTGTGATCCTTCTAGATTTTCCCCGATCCTGATAAAGTGCATCGGGCATCGACTATCGACGATTTATTTATGTCTTTTGTTAATGTCTATCTTCCTCATATTTTACCGATGCCGAAGGGGATGCACTATCTCTCGAACCTTTATGTGAATAACTTACGCAAACAAAAACTGCCTTCTATCGATGTCGATGAGGATCAACGTTTGATGACTGTTTCTTTTGTGTGGTTCCTTTACTTACTAGAATTCTTTATGATGTCAAACGTAAGCGTGTTAGGTGCATTGTTTATCTTTTGATTCTTAATTCAGGTGTTAAGGTATTTTAGACATGAGGTTTCATAAGTTCAAACAAATCTAAATAGGTGATAAGAGTCATGAAAAAAAACAAAGATAAATCATTTCCAAAAATTAAGTCGAGTCATACACTGCAGAAAACAAGTGGTACCCAAAAAGTGACAAAATTTGATAAGGATTTTTAGGGTGTGTTGAGTTCTCAACAGGTTGATGACATTCCTCAAGGTTTCAAAGGAGGACGTAGAGGTGGTGGAGGCTTCATATTTGGGCGGACTAGCGGAAGAGGTCCAACCGAGTGTTATAATTGTTATGAGTAGGGACATCTCACTCGTGATTGTCCTCTTCCGATATGTCCTTGGTGTTCCCACTGTAGAAACAACACCTATATCACTCAGGACTGTCCCAATTTGATCACAAAGTGGGAGTATTATGTAAGGTAGAAAGGTGATAATTTTATAAATTTAGATCCCCGACCTGTCATTGAAGAGGAAGTGCCCAATATCAATATTATTACTAGAGGAGGAAAAAGGACTAGTGTTGATGTTGGAAATTCAAGTCAAAGTAAGATGCGCAAGGCGGTACTAGAAGATGTTAGATATGACCCCCTTGTGAAAAAACAATTCTTTAATGAATTTGTTGAGATATTCTAAGGATTATTAATGCTATAATACATATACCTGTAGATTTAAGTCTTGAGTTGCAATCTAAATTTGCATAAAGTTTGGTTGTAGAGAAGGATCTCCTAGTGATACCCAAGGAAACTATTGAGTTGTGGCTCTACTTACTTTATGACATTCTGGATAATGAACAACTCATCAAGGATTTATGGAACAAGATCAAGGGGACTTTAGACATTGAAGAGAACCTAGAAGAGTTGTTTATTTCTAACCTTCTAGAGAGAAATACCGATAGAGTATAGAAAAGGAAGCATTGATCAAGACTGGAATTTAGACTGAATACTCACATTGATGGCTATGAGACTAGTGATTTTATAATCGTTATAGGGTCAGACATCAACATATTATTGAACAAGACTTGGGAAGCCATGGGTAATCCCAAGTTGGTCTATTTGAAAATTTAGTTGCAGACGACCTATCAGTATTGTATTTATCTTGTTGGGAGGCTGCAAATGTTGAAGTGGACTTAGATGGAGTCAATATAATGGCCAATTTTTTAGGTTATAGAAATCATAGGGGATAAGGACCCCTACCCAACCTTACTGGGTATTGATTGGGCTTATGAAAAATTTGGTGTTATCGACCTTAAGAAACGAATTATGTCTTTTGAAGCAGATGATATGAAGGTAACCAACCATTAAACACATATTAGGGTCCCCTCTATATAGATCCAGTAGAAGGGAATATGGTAGAGGATGAGCTGGATCATCTCTATATTATGATTATCGAACAACGATAGTACTATATTAACTCAACTACAAATGGTTTGGTAATTTGGCTTAGTATTCAATATGCAGGTGAATATTTAGAGGTAGTGTTTGACAACTGACAGCTGGAAAAATATGAGAAATTTTCATGTCGTTGCACAATGATCAAAGAATCCAAGTGGATTGTATTTGATGTTAGAGAACACCCTATGTATGATGGGAATTATTTTTTGGCCAGTTTTCTACTTGAATTATAGGCTAAGTTTACGCCAGAACAATGACTTAATGTATTGGATGTTGTGTTATGGTCCTCTTCAACCAAATGGTAGGCCACACATAAGAATAATTTAACTTCTTGGGATGAAGAAAAGTGTCCCATCTAGAATCGTTTTATCTCTCCTTCACAACTTACTTTGCTAACTCCAGACTAGAAAAACTTTAGAAATATATGATGGGATTTCATATCTAAGGGAGCATGTTGTTCATTGTATTCAAGTATGGCAGGTTGCACAAATACCTTTTGAATTGTGGATACATCAATTTATTCCTTCTTTGGGACAGATCATAGTTGCATGGTGTATACATGAGAAAGCTTGATGCCAAACGACTTGTTGGGAAATCCTTCAATGACAGTTATGTCAAGACTTCTTATTTTCAGGTATGTCCCCTGAAATCACTATTGCTTTAGAAAAGATAAAGGAAATACTATTTTTTGAAAAAATTAAGTCTAGACATCCTCCTAATTTATGTTTTGAACATGATTCCCTCATTCATCATAGTATTTATCCATATCCTACTCGAGTACCTACAATCTATCTTACTATCAAGAGAAACCCAAAATATCTCGATGATCTTGAGGAACTTAGGCATCTGACATTTTAGGAATCTGAAGGGTCTCAAGGATTTAAATATATTATCCCAGATGATGTTCATAGGTCCTATACCAAACCCTTTAAATTGTGAAAAGTAAATATAGGAATTGAGGAGCACCCTAAGCTATCCTCGATTGGAGACTATTGGGATAACAAACCATGATAGATATATAGGCTCTGTTGTGGAAATATGAGGATCTATTTCCTAAAAAAAAATCATAATTAAAAGGTATTAATGGATATTTAGGGGGAAATGAAGATAGAGTTAAACCTTGACTCAAGATCAGTCAATAAGAGGCCATATCAGCTAAATCTAAGAGTTATAGAGAAAGTGAATAAGGAGATTGATGTGATGCTCACATCTGGGCTAATTTTTCTTGTCGATAAGGATGAATGAATCATTCCTATCGTTATACAAACCAACAAAGGTACATAGGATATATGATTTTTCATGGATTACATAATATTGAATGTTGGTTGTGTTCATGATCCCTTTCCTTTCCCCATTAGTAACAAGGTACTCGATCAAGTAGAGGGAAATGACGTATATTATTTTACAAATGAATTTTCTAGATATCAGCAATTTCGAATTATTGAGGATGATAAGAAAAATACCACCTTCACTATTGAGTGGGGATCATTTTCCTACAATGTTATTCCTTTTTGGCTCAAGAATCTCGAACAATGTTTTTTCATATAATCATTGTGCAGTTCCACGATATCATTCATAAGTTTCTTGAGGTCTACCTAGATGATTGGACTATATACAACTTACTTAAATAACACGTTGGGATAGTATGCATAATGTTAGCTTGTTGTAGAAATTTGCAGATTTCCCTCAATTTGTGCAAATGTATTTTCTATGTAACATTTGGGAATCTTTTAGGGGATATTGTTTTTATGGAAGAAGTGTTAGTCGACCCTGTGAAAATTGCAGTTATACTTAACATGCCTCCCCCTACCTTTGTCAAGAAGATACGCATGACATTGGGTCATACTGGATATTACCGCTAATTTATCAGGGGTTACGTGAGTATAACAACACCTTTTGAAAAAAATCTCAAGAAATCTGAAGGGTTTCATTAGAATTTGGACTGCAATAAATAATTTGACCTGATAAAAGTTAAATTGAGCATTTCACCCATTCTAACTTATCCAAATTAGCAAGTTTAATTTCATGTAGATATTGATTCCTCTGTAGTTGCACTCAATGTTATTCTTGCCCAAACAGAGGAAGGAAAATTTCACCATCCTATATACTTTGTCAGTCGCAAACTTTAAAAAGATGTACACAACTACACCACAACTGAAATATAAGGTTTGGCTATGGTCTTTTATTTACAAAAGTTTAGGCATTATTTACTTGGAAGCCATTCTAATTTTTTTACTGACCATTTTGATTTTCAATATTTAGCGAACAAAATCGTGTTAGAAGTTCATATTTCCAAGTGGTTTCTATTGTTTCAGGATTTCTCATGTTAGATTATTGTCAAGCCTCAGAAACTCAATATGGGGCTAGATCACTTGTCTCACCTAGATTTTGGAGAAAGTGGTGAACCTATAGATGAATAGCTCTCGGAAACAGATGTATTTCCTATTGATTCTATTCTTGATTATCTATCAGATATTTCCCTATTTTTAACTATGGGTACTATGTTGGAAGGGTATTCCATGACCCAAAAGAGGCACCTAGTGGTTCATGCAACAAATTATCAATTGATTTCGGGCCAACTCTACAAATTGGGATTGGATAGTATCTTGTGACACTGTGTGTTTGACGATGAAAGACTCAATATTCTATGGGAATGTCATAGTGTAATTGCGGGAGTACATGTTGGTGGTAAGGAAACTGCTCAAAAGATCCTACAGGAAGCACTCTTTAAAGATCATGCAGGAAACTATTTAAATATGCTAAGGAATATGCTTGAGCTTGTGATGTATGTTAGAGGGTGGGAAAACCATCTCATCATGATGTGTTTCCATTACACCATGTTTGTGCACTACAAACTTTTGAAAAATGGGTTGTTGATTTTATCGGTCCAATACATCCTATAGATAGGAATTCTAGGGAGATATATATCATTACTGCAATTGAATACCTAACTCGCTAGGATGAAGCAAAGGCTATTTGGGATTGTTCTAGGGCCACTGCAACATGATTTATTTTTGATAATGTCATTACCAGGTTTTGTTGTCCTCAGGTCTTGACCAGTGACAAAGGATCCCACTTCCTTAATGAAAATATAGAGACCATGACTAGAGAAGTTTTGATTCAATATTAGAAGAGAAGTCCTTATCATTCACAGGATAACAAAATAGTGGAAACATTTAATAAAATCTTCGAGATGGGGCTGACAAAATTTTGTTGTACAAATCAAGATGATTGGAATGAAATAGTTTTGACTGTGTTATGGACCTATCAAAATACCACCAAGTGATTAAATAGGTACACCCCATTTCAACTAGTATATGGCCAAGAAGGAGTGGTTCCAGATCAATTTCTCACCCCAATTCTATTCATTGTGCAAGATACCAACATGACCAATGATGAATCTATTGTTGCATGGTCGAGGAATTTTTGGAGCTTGAGGAAGCTAGGTTCTTAGCTTATTTTCACCAGACTACGAAGAAAGCCTGAAAAAGGGACTAACATGATCACCATATAAATATTAAATCACTTGCACATGGTGATTTTGTGCTCTTATATGACAACGGGTATGAGAAACATCTAGGAAATAATCAAATGCATTGTATTGGTCCTTATGTTGTTGTGGACATATATTAGCTTTTGTTGGAGAAATTTATATTTTCGGCACACTAGTTCAGTGGGAGTAACGCTAGTTCAGTGGGAGTTAATTCACAAGTTCTATTTTATAATTTCTAATTTTATACCATCACTATTATGAATGCATTCCTAATTATCGGATGTCATTGCCTATATGAGTGAATATCACTCACTCATTGAACAAATCATAATATACATTGATTCTATTCTTCATGTTGTATCTCTCTTCCTTTTCTTGATAAGCTTTGTTTGTGTATGCTTTAGATAGGTCTCATGTGTAGGTTTCCATGAAAAAATGACATGGCATCAGAGCCAAGCTACTTCGAGCAATCTAGATAAGCTAGAGAAGAGAGAATGAGGATTTGAGTAAACCTAGTTTCCGCAATCATCATGGCCTATCCCTACCGAAAGGTGTGACGATTGGAATCGTCCCAGCCTATACAGAGCCAAGGTGCAACATCGTCACACTGTGTTCTTCATCTGGGGTGAAATGATTCAGTTTTTCACAATCATTGAACTATTTCCTTCAGTAGGGTGTGATGATTCAACATCGTTGCACTTTTTTCTTCACTAGAGTGCGGCGATTCAACAACCCTCCATAAAATTGGGTTTATGTAGTAAAACAACCATAACGCGAAATCTATGATCTGGGTCGGGCAGAAATGTAGACCAGAGACATATAACATGGGCATGCTCCCGCTCACCAAAAATATCCAAAACCCACATCATATTTTAGGAAATATAGTTGTGTTATCATATCTATAGATTTCATTGCACCGTCTGTCATATCTCAGAATCCATGATCTGGGTTTTCACGATCTTTTCAGAATAAATAAAAGAGATGGTGGTGATGCAACTTCTTCAATCAAGTATGGTGATAATAATCACACCATACAACTATTTTTAATGGAATATGAAGGCCACATTCAAACTCAAAATAAAAGAACTGTATAATTTGACGATGGTGACATAAACAAAACCTACACCAGCACTTGAGAAGACCAGATGGGAGAACCGTAAGGATGAGGCCACATGACTACTTCTTATTTTAATATCCACTAATATATGGTTTCATTTTTCCACATGAAAGACTCCAAACAAGATCTGGACAACCTTGGAAGGACTATTTGGAAATCAGGATGAGATGCAAGGTCATATGCTTGAGGTAGAGTTGAATACCTTAGACCCTAAAATTTTTGATAATATACATAATTTATTTACTAAATTTATGTCTTTGCTATTGATCTTGGGTGAATGTGGTATTGACAAGTCTACATAATAGAAACAACTTATTCTAACAATCTTGGCCAAGCTAGGACCATAATACGTTGTATATGTCTCCAATTTCCATTATGGAGGATGTCTTTTTGGAACAAATTGGAAAATTCCTATGATGGCTCAGTTCATTGAGTCTCTCACACAAGAGAAGAAAAAATGCATACATATGGTCCTCATCAAGGATCCCAAAGAATATGCATTCACCATTCACGATGGAAAAGGATCATCCAAACAAAACGGGAAGGAGAAATAGAACGAGAAGGAGGGACATTCCAAACCCTTTAACGATTCTTCAAGTTCTAAAGACTCTTCAGATTCCAAGAAGAAGAAGAAGGGAAAGTAGTGAACTTATTGCAATAATATGAATCATGAAGAATCCATGTGCATGAATAAATATATCGATCTTATGGCACAGGCACTTTAATAGAACATCCTTGGAAACTTCATTCCAGAGGGAGTCAAGAAGCAGAAGGAAGAAGATCATGCGCCTAAGTGATCCAAAAAGGATCCAAAGAAGGCTAAGAACAAGTCAGAATTCATAGAGGAAACTCATGACACTCAGAATGGCTCTAGTAGACAAAGAAAGGGAAAAAATCTAAAGGTCCCAAAACTCAGTGAAAATGGAATGATCGTGAAGATCACATCCAAATATTTCTAATGACGCAAACGAATCGTCAAACAGAGTTACGGATTGAAAGATATCTGCGATCAAAGGTTGGTCAACCTAGCCTAGTCAGCAAGGGATGAGTCAATATCTGTACTGTTGATGTCAGCATCCATACGGATGACATCAACTTTCATACAAAACACCTAGAAAGATCAGGGAAGTGACACATGTCATGATGACATCATCATGATTACGTGGTAGTCCATACAGCCTGTACAGTTGACGTGGCATGCTGATGTAGCATGTTGATGTGACATGTTGACTTGGTAGGGGGAAACATGACCCAATGAGAGGTCACCACGTGGCCCAATCAGGGGCTTCCATGTGGCAGGTGAGAAATGCACAAGGAAAACCTGTGAACGAATTTTGAAAACTAAATTGTTGGTTGGTCCACCAAATCTGGTGGATCACACAAACTATAGCTACAGTTATATATCATTGGAGAACCTTCTAGTGCCACTACTAAATATAGAAGAACAAACATACATTATATACAACATATAACAATTCCAAACCAAAAGGGGAGTTTGTGGGGATTGACCACGGAACCTCTGCAAAAGACTACACCTTAATACGTCTACCCCTAACCACGAGGTTGCATGTACAACATGGGGTATAAGTCCAGTGTTATTATTTAAAACGTGTATCTGCCCAACCATGAGGGGAGTAGGTGCCTAGATCGTACGACCTGTCGGGCATGATTTTCAATGCAAGGTGCAATAATTATTGTAGGTTGCAGAGGGAACAGAAACTGAGACATAATTTTTCTTGGAATTGGCACTGCCAGAGCCCGATCGAGGTGTTGAGATAGTCAATTTTGGGTAATTTTATGCCATGAATTCAGTGGTGATGTATTTTTTCTTATCTGATCATTATTTGTGCAGCTTGATTTCTAAATGAGGAATAATTATGTATTTTTCCAAATTATTTTGTTGAGTTAATGAAAGAGCCTACCCATTTGAGAGTAGGACACAAAGATGTAGTCCACCGGGAATGAAATATGTTATCAAGTTTTTGTGTTCACATATGATGCCTATTTATCTTCATTTTTGAGTTTTCCCTTCTTTAATGGTGCACTTTAATTTATGCTCATTTAATGCAATTATTTATAAGTCACAATAAAAGTATCCTGGATCATGTTCGTATCAGAGAAGTTGTCTTTGAATTCAATTGTTGAGTGTGAATTCTTACTAGGGACGAGAATAAGCATGTTAAATGAACTTTTAATACTTTCAATATCGAATTTGGTTGTGCATCCCAAAGGAAGAAAATGGAAGAAGAGGACAAGCGTGATGACCAGGAGAGAAACTTTCACATGGTATTTTATCGCATGTCATAAATGGTCGAACAAATGTATGGAGACTACAAGAAGAGGATGAAGAAGAAAATGAATAAAAAGGAAGCACATGAAGATGATTATGCTTCGATAAAGCAAGGGGCTAGAGGAGATCCTCCTGAGCCTCTGTGTTCACCTTCAAGTTCTACTTCTTCTCCCTATGAGCATTCTCACCATTCTCATCATTCTAGCCATAAAGTGTCTTTTAAGAAACCATTATTAAAGCTTGATGTAAAAATTGCTTTACCTATGTTTAATGGATATGTTAATCCTGAAAAGATATATAATTGGATCCCACAGGTTGAAGTGTATTGTCATATCCATCATATTGATGAAGAAGAATTTAAAGTACAATTGGATTCTCTTTGGTTGGAAGTCACCACTCTCGTATGGTGGGAGAGAAAGATTCAGGATAGAACTAAGTGTGGTAATCTTCTTTCCTCATAGTCGGAATTTAAATGAATGATAAGGAAGCAATTTTATCCATTAGGGTATTTACATCAAGCAATGATGGAATGGCAAACTTTAAGGAAAAGTAAAGGCCAAACTGTATGAATTTTCATGGAAGAATTTAGGAAGAAAACTATTGCATTGAACATTCCTTTGGATTCTTATGAAAAATTCATGAATTATATTGGTGCACTTCACAGTTATATTCGCCATACTTTTATCTTGTTTAACCCCACTAGTCTTGACGAAGTTTGTGTGAAAGCCACTCACCTTGAGAAAAGGGGGAAACATGTTCAAGAAGATCCCATGAAGAAACCTTCCAATCTCCCACATAATACTTTTAAGAAGTTTAAAAGGAAGGACAAGAAGACCACCACAGTGACGAGAGAAGGACTAAAACCATCTTCCACTCATTTCAAGAAGAGCAATCATGATGAAGAACACTATTGGAAACTACATCCAGAAAATAAACCGAAACAATTCAGTGGAAAGGGGAAGACAAAGACCGTTGCTATAGTGCAACAAGATCTTGGTTCCAATTCAGGAGATGAGGGAAAAATCACAATGGTTGGAGTACAAGGTAAATATACTCTTCATGCTAGTTCAAGTTCCAATAATAAATCTCATGTTGATGAACGAAAGAGGAATGTGTTATTTCATATCAGAGTTGTATCTAAACATACTAATATAGATACATTATTTGATCTGGATTCCCAAGTAAACTTAATATCTGAAGCACTTGTCAAGAAAATGGGTCTTGAAACGAAACCACATCCAAAGCCTTATCCTCTTGGTTGGGTATGCGATAAAGAAAAACTTAATGTCACCAAACAATCTAGGATCAGCTTTGCTATTGCTTCAAAGTTGACTGATAAAGTGGATTTGGATGTTGTAACACTTGATATATGTGGAATAGTGTTGGGAAGTCCTTATCTTTATGATATAAAATCAGTCTTCTTTCTTCATGAGAACAAATACCACCTTAATAAAGGGGGAGTGGAATATATTGTTAGAGCTCACAACATGAGGGTAAATACCACACTTGTTAGTGAAGGGAAAATGAAAAGACTCATAAACACTAATAAGAGATATGTACTCATGGACGTTAGAGAGAAAAATGTCGGGACATCCGACATTCTCCAAGGGTGTGATCCATCTCATAAAAAGGAATTAATTGATATTGTCTCTAAGCATGATGATATTTTTCAGGAACCAGATGGATTACCTCCTATGAGGGAAATCCAACACAAGATACATCTTCAGTAGGATTATCCTCTTCCTAATGTGGGGATGTACAAAATGTCAGTTGTGGAGATGACAGAGACCAAGAAGAAGGTACAGGGATTATTGAATCAAGGGGTCATCAAGCCCAGTTCATCTCCTTGTGGTTCTCCAATCATGATGGTGACAAAGAAGGATGGCAAATGGCGAATGTGTTTCGATTACTGAGCTTTAAAAAAAAACACGGTGAAAAATCAATACCCTCTTCTTCGTATAGATGATTTACTTGATCAATTGAAGAATGTTGCTTATTTCACTAAGTTGGATTTGTGCAGTGGATATCATCAAATCAAGGTCGCAAACAAGATGAATGGAAAAATTCCCTTAAAACCAAACAAGGATTGTTTGAGTGGTTATTTGTGTCATTTGGGCTTTGTAATGCTCCGACAACTTTCATGCATGTGATGAATGATGTATTCAGGCCTTTCCTAGATGAATTTGTGATTGTATATTTAGACAACATCCTTGTTTTTAGTGGGATTTGGGATGAAAATGTGATGCATGTAAAACAAGTATTGGATACTTTGCAAAGGGAAAAGCTATATGTAAAATTGTATAAATGTGAATTTGGAAATACTGCATTTGTGTATTTAGGTCAGATTGTTGGAGGAGGACAATTGAAAATTGATCCTTCCAAAATTGATGTAATTCTAAATTGACCTGAGCCAAAAAGTGTAATCGAAGTCCGAAGCTTCTTCGGTGCAGTCCAGTATTGGTGGAGACTCATTCCGAAATTCTTCTTTATAGCAGCTCCTTTGCATGCCTTAACCAGTGTGAAGAACACTTTTCAGTGGGAAGGAAAACAACAAAAATATTTCCAACATTTTGAAGGAGAAGATAAGTACCGCACCAATATTAGCACTATCGAATATTCAACAGCCTTCTGAGATCGAGATAGATGATAACGGATATTCCATGGGTGCAGTATTGATGCAATATTGTAAGCCTGTCTTTTACCACTCTAAAACTTTTAACCAATTTGTTGTTAGTTATCCTACATATGATAAATAGTTGTATGCATTAGTCCAGAGTGTAAAGAAATGGAAGCACTACTTGTTAGGGAAGTAAAAAATCATACATATAGATCACCAGCCCTTACAGTATATTCAAGCACAAACCAAACTGCAACAATCTCGAAACTACAGATGGATGGTTTTTATACAACAATTTCATTTAGTAATCGAGTACAGAAAGGGTACAAGTAACAAGGTAGTTGATATGCTTTCTAGACCTCTGATTACTTATTCTATTATTTTGAAGAATACTTCTTTATCTCATGATATCTATGTAGAACAATATGCCATAGATGAATATTTTAAAGAAGTATATGTGAAGATAACCCTTGGTGCACAAGTACAGAACTATTTTCTACAAGGAAAACTACTCTACCATCTTGGAAAGCTATGTACTCCTACGAGTGAATGAGTACATGTAATACGATAAGCTCACACTTCTCTTGTGTCTGGGAATTTTTGGGTAGGAAAAACTATGGATCATTTGCATATGTTTTGTTACTGGCCTCAAATGAAATCAATTGTAACTAAATATGTAAAGGGTTGTATGATGTGTTCTACTTCTAAGCCCACTAATAGAAAATTGGGGCTATACTCACCACTTCTTGTTCCATCCCATTCATGGGAAAGTATCTCCATGGATTTTTTAGGGGGTTTACCAATGACCAAAGGGGCCATGATTATTTGTATGTTGTAGTGGATATGTTCAGCAAGATGTGTATCTCGATGCCATGTAAAAAGAAGATCACTAATGACAATACTACTAATCTCTTCTTTCAGTATGTTTGGGTTCACTTTGGATTACCCACATCCATTGTCTTAGATTGAGATACTCGAATCCTTGGGGAATTTTGGACTATATTGTGGAGGATGATGGAAACCAAATTGAAGAGGAGCATTTATTTCCATCCACAGATCAATGGAGAAATAGAGTTGGTAAACCAAACAATGGTATTTTTTCTTCAAGGCTACTACAACAAGCATCCCAAGTTATGGGATGAACATATACCCTATGTATAACATGCATACAATCGAACTTTACATTCATCCACTCAGAGTTCACCTTTTGAGACGTGTTTTGGGTACCTACCAAAGGTTCCTTTAGACTTGATGTATGGGAGAGATGTTGATGTGAATGAAGAACGAATAGAGGACAGAGCCCGCAACTTCATCCAAAGGATCCAACATATACATGAGGCAATCAGGGAACAATTGGAGAAAATTAAAGAATAGTATAAATCTCGACATGACAAGCATAGGGTTTATCATTAGTTCTAGGTTGGAGACCAAGTATGGCTTCACATCAACAATGAGATATTGAAGGGTGAAGGAAAGAAACTCAAGCCCATTCATTATGGACCCTTCACTATCTTGGAGAAAAGTGGTACCAATGCTTTTCATCACGATCTTCAACCTTACATGCAGATTTACTCAATTGTGAACCTTGAGAACTTGAAACTTCTTGAGCCTCCCATGATCATGGATCAAGATGAGGAAGTTTCAATACCTTCAGTTGATGAATTTTCACCTAAGTACTTGGATGAGTTACATTAATATATCATCCTGGATAGAAGGATGAGGACTTCATGCAGGGGTGATGTTGATTATCTTCGAGTAGGATTAAAAGGCACACATCCAAGCAAGACAAAGTGGATAGAGAAGGACAAAGTGAGGGGACTCTTCCCTCTCTTACATGTTTATTGATGAAATATTTTGGTGGTCCAAAA
>WSFP011338817.1:0-37584 GCA_009831015.1 Picea engelmannii | reverse complement strand
TTTTGGACCACCAAAATATTTCATCAATAAACATGTAAGAGAGGGAAGAGTCCCCTCACTTTGTCCTTCTCTATCCACTTTGTCTTGCTTGGATGTGTGCCTTTTAATCCTACTCGAAGATAATCAACATCACCCCTGCATGAAGTCCTCATCCTTCTATCCAGGATGATATATTAATGTAACTCATCCAAGTACTTAGGTGAAAATTCATCAACTGAAGGTATTGAAACTTCCTCATCTTGATCCATGATCATGGGAGGCTCAAGAAGTTTCAAGTTCTCAAGGTTCACAATTGAGTAAATCTGCATGTAAGGTTGAAGATCGTGATGAAAAGCATTGGTACCACTTTTCTCCAAGATAGTGAAGGGTCCATAATGAATGGGCTTGAGTTTCTTTCCTTCACCCTTCAATATCTCATTGTTGATGTGAAGCCATACTTGGTCTCCAACCTAGAACTAATGATAAACCCTATGCTTGTCATGTCGAGATTTATACTATTCTTTAATTTTCTCCAATTGTTCCCTGATTGCCTCATGTATATGTTGGATCCTTTGGATGAAGTTGCGGGCTCTGTCCTCTATTCGTTCTTCATTCACATCAACATCTCTCCCATACATCAAGTCTAAAGGAACCTTTGGTAGGTACCCAAAACACGTCTCAAAAGGTGAACTCTGAGTGGATGAATGTAAAGTTCGATTGTATGCATGTTATACATAGGGTATATGTTCATCCCATAACTTGGGATGCTTGTTGTAGTAGCCTTGAAGAAAAAATACCATTGTTTGGTTTACCAACTCTATTTCTCCATTGATCTGTGGATGGAAATAAATGCTCCTCTTCAATTTGGTTTCCATCATCCTCCACAATATAGTCCAAAATTCCCCAAGGATTCGAGTATCTCAATCTAAGACAATGGATGTGGGTAATCCAAAGTGAACCCAAACATACTGAAAGAAGAGATTAGTAGTATTGTCATTAGTGATCTTCTTTTTACATGGCATCGAGATACACATCTTGCTGAACATATCCACTACAACATACAAATAATCATGGCCCCTTTGGTCATTGGTAAACCCCCTAAAAAATCCATGGAGATACTTTCCCATGAATGGGATGGAACAAGAAGTGGTGAGTATAGCCCCAATTTTCTATTAGTGGGCTTAGAAGTAGAACACATCATACAACCCTTTACATATTTAGTTACAATTGATTTCATTTGAGGCCAGTAACAAAACATATGCAAATGATCCATAGTTTTTCCTACCCAAAAATTCCCAGACACAAGAGAAGTGTGAGCTTATCGTATTACATGTACTCATTCACTCGTAGGAGTACATAGCTTTCCAAGATGGTAGAGTAGTTTTCCTTGTAGAAAATAGTTCTGTACTTGTGCACCAAGGGTTATCTTCACATATACTTCTTTAAAATATTCATCTATGGCATATTGTTCTACATAGATATCATGAGATAAAGAAGTATTCTTCAAAATAATAGAATAAGTAATCAGAGGTCTAGAAAGCATATCAACTACCTTGTTACTTGTACCCTTTCTGTACTCGATTACTAAATGAAATTGTTGTATAAAAACCATCCATCTGTAGTTTCGAGATTGTTGCAGTTTGGTTTGTGCTTGAATATACTGTAAGGGCTGGTGATCTATATGTATGATTTTTTACTTCCCTAACAAGTAGTGCTTCCATTTCTTTACACTCTGGACTAATGCATACAACTATTTATCATATGTAGGATAACTAACAACAAATTGGTTAAAAGTTTTAGAGTGGTAAAAGACAGGCTTACAATATTGCATCAATACTGCACCCATGGAATATCCGTTATCATCTATCTCGATCTCAGAAGGCTGTTGAATATTCGATAGTGCTAATATTGGTGCGGTACTTATCTTCTCCTTCAAAATGTTGGAAATATTTTTGTTGTTTTCCTTCCCACTGAAAAGTGTTCTTCACACTGGTTAAGGCATGCAAAGGAGCTGCTATAAAGAAGAATTTCGGAATGAGTCTCCACCAATACTGGACTGCACCGAAGAAGCTTCGGACTTCGATTACACTTTTTGGCTCAGGTCAATTTAGAATTACATCAATTTTGGAAGGATCAATTTTCAATTGTCCTCCTCCAACAATCTGACCTAAATACACAAATGCAGTATTTCCAAATTCACATTTATACAATTTTACATATAGCTTTTCCCTTTGCAAAGTATCCAATACTTGTTTTACATGCATCACATTTTCATCCCAAATCCCACTAAAAACAAGGATGTTGTCTAAATATACAATCACAAATTCATCTAGGAAAGGCCTGAATACATCATTCATCACATGCATGAAAGTTGTCGGAGCATTACAAAGCCCAAATGACACAAATAACCACTCAAACAATCCTTGTTTGGTTTTAAGGGAATTTTTCCATTCATCTTGTTTGCGACCTTGATTTGATGATATCCACTGCACAAATCCAACTTAGTGAAATAAGCAACATTCTTCAATTGATCAAGTAAATCATCTATACGAAGAAGAGGGTATTGATTTTTCACCGTGTTTTTTTTTAAAGCTCAGTAATCGAAACACATTCGCCATTTGCCATCCTTCTTTGTCACCATCATGATTGGAGAACCACAAGGAGATGAACTGGGCTTGATGACCCCTTGATTCAATAATCCCTGTACCTTCTTCTTGGTCTCTGTCATCTCCACAACTGACATTTTGTACATCCCCACATTAGGAAGAGGATAATCCTACTGAAGATGTATCTTGTGTTGGATTTCCCTCATAGGAGGTAATCCATCTGGTTCCTGAAAAATATCATCATGCTTAGAGACAATATCAATTAATTCCTTTTTATGAGATGGATCACACCCTTGGAGAATGTCGGATGTCCCGACATTTTTCTCTCTAACGTCCATGAGTACATATCTCTTATTAGTGTTTATGAGTCTTTTCATTTTCCCTTCACTAACAAGTGTGGTATTTACCCTCATGTTGTGAGCTCTAACAATATATTCCACTCCCCCTTTATTAAGGTGGTATTTGTTCTCATGAAGAAAGAAGACTGATTTTATATCATAAAGATAAGGACTTCCCAACACTATTCCACATATATCAAGTGTTACAACATCCAAATCCACTTTATCAGTCAACTTTGAAGCAATAGCAAAGCTGATCCTAGATTGTTTGGTGACATTAAGTTTTTCTTTATCGCATACCCAACCAAGAGGATAAGGCTTTGGATGTGGTTTCGTTTCAAGACCCATTTTCTTGACAAGTGCTTCAGATATTAAGTTTACTTGGGAATCCAGATCAAATAATGTATCTATATTAGTATGTTTAGATACAACTCTGATATGAAATAACACATTCCTCTTTCGTTCATCAACATGAGATTTATTATTGGAACTTGAACTAGCATGAAGAGTATATTTACCTTGTACTCCAACCATTGTGATTTTTCCCTCATCTCCTGAATTGGAACCAAGATCTTGTTGCACTATAGCAACGGTCTTTGTCTTCCCCTTTCCACTGAATTGTTTCGGTTTATTTTCTGGATGTAGTTTCCAATAGTGTTCTTCATCATGATTGCTCTTCTTGAAATGAGTGGAAGATGGTTTTAGTCCTTCTCTCGTCACTGTGGTGGTCTTCTTGTCCTTCCTTTTAAACTTCTTAAAAGTATTATGTGGGAGATTGGAAGGTTTCTTCATGGGATCTTCTTGAACATGTTTCCCCCTTTTCTCAAGGTGAGTGGCTTTCACACAAACTTCGTCAAGACTAGTGGGGTTAAACAAGATAAAAGTATGGCGAATATAACTGTGAAGTGCACCAATATAATTCATGAATTTTTCATAAGAATCCAAAGGAATGTTCAATGCAATAGTTTTCTTCCTAAATTCTTCCATGAAAATTCATACAGTTTGGCCTTTACTTTTCCTTAAAGTTTGCCATTCCATCATTGCTTGATGTAAATACCCTAATGGATAAAATTGCTTCCTTATCATTCATTTAAATTCCGACTATGAGGAAAGAAGATTACCACACTTAGTTCTATCCTGAATCTTTCTCTCCCACCATACGAGAGTGGTGACTTCCAACCAAAGAGAATCCAATTGTACTTTAAATTCTTCTTCATCAATATGATGGATATGACAATACACTTCAACCTGTGGGATCCAATTATATATCTTTTCAGGATTAACATATCCATTAAACATAGGTAAAGCAATTTTTACATCAAGCTTTAATAATGGTTTCTTAAAAGACACTTTATGGCTAGAATGATGAGAATGGTGAGAATGCTCATAGGGAGAAGAAGTAGAACTTGAAGGTGAACACAGAGGCTCAGGAGGATCTCCTCTAGCCCCTTGCTTTATCGAAGCATAATCATCTTCATGTGCTTCCTTTTTATTCATTTTCTTCTTCATCCTCTTCTTGTAGTCTCCATACATTTGTTCGACCATTTATGACATGCGATAAAATACCATGTGAAAGTTTCTCTCCTGGTCATCACGCTTGTCCTCTTCTTCCATTTTCTTCCTTTGGGATGCACAACCAAATTCGATATTGAAAGTATTAAAAGTTCATTTAACATGCTTATTCTCGTCCCTAGTAAGAATTCACACTCAACAATTGAATTCAAAGACAACTTCTCTGATACGAACATGATCCAGGATACTTTTATTGTGACTTATAAATAATTGCATTAAATGAGCATAAATTAAAGTGCACCATTAAAGAAGGGAAAACTCAAAAATGAAGATAAATAGGCATCATATGTGAACACAAAAACTTGATAACATATTTCATTCCCGGTGGACTACATCTTTGTGTCCTACTCTCAAATGGGTAGGCTCTTTCATTAACTCAACAAAATAATTTGGAAAAATACATAATTATTCCTCATTTAGAAATCAAGCTGCACAAATAATGATCAGATAAGAAAAAATACATCACCACTGAATTCATGGCATAAAATTACCCAAAATTGACTATCTCAACACCTCGATCGGGCTCTGGCAGTGCCAATTCCAAGAAAAATTATGTCTCAGTTTCTGTTCCCTCTGCAACCTACAATAATTATTGCACCTTGCATTGAAAATCATGCCCGACAGGTCGTACGATCTAGGCACCTACTCCCCTCATGGTTGGGCAGATACACGTTTTAAATAATAACACTGGACTTATACCCCATGTTGTACATGCAACCTCGTGGTTAGGGGTAGACGTATTAAGGTGTAGTCTTTTGCAGAGGTTCCGTGGTCAATCCCCACAAACTCCCCTTTTGGTTTGGAATTGTTATATGTTGTATATAATGTATGTTTGTTCTTCTATATTTAGTAGTGGCACTAGAAGGTTCTCCAATGATATATAACTGTAGCTATAGTTTGTGTGATCCACCAGATTTGGTGGACCAACCAACAATTTAGTTTTCAAAATTCGTTCACAGGTTTTCCTTGTGCATTTCTCACCTGCCACATGGAAGCCCCTGATTGGGCCACGTGGTGACCTCTCATTGGGTCATGTTTCCCCCTACCAAGTCAACATGTCACATCAACATGCTACATCAGCATGCCACGTCAACTGTACAGGCTGTATGGACTACCACGTAATCATGATGATGTCATCATGACATGTGTCACTTCCCTGATCTTTCTAGGTGTTTTGTATGAAAGTTGATGTCATCCGTATGGATGCTGACATCAACAGTACAGATATTGACTCATCCCTTGCTGACTAGGCTAGGTTGACCAACCTTTGATCGCAGATATCTTTCAATCCGTAACTCTGTTTGACGATTCGTTTGCGTCATTAGAAATATTTGGATGTGATCTTCACGATCATTCCATTTTCACTGAGTTTTGGGACCTTTAGATTTTTTCCCTTTCTTTGTCTACTAGAGCCATTCTGAGTGTCATGAGTTTCCTCTATGAATTCTGACTTGTTCTTAGCCTTCTTTGGATCCTTTTTGGATCACTTAGGCGCATGATCTTCTTCCTTCTGCTTCTTGACTCCCTCTGGAATGAAGTTTCCAAGGATGTTCTATTAAAGTGCCTGTGCCATAAGATCGATATATTTATTCATGCACATGGATTCTTCATGATTCATATTATTGCAATAAGTTCACTACTTTCCCTTCTTCTTCTTCTTGGAATCTGAAGAGTCTTTAGAACTTGAAGAATCGTTAAAGGGTTTGGAATGTCCCTCCTTCTCGTTCTATTTCTCCTTCCCGTTTTGTTTGGATGATCCTTTTCCATCGTGAATGGTGAATGCATATTCTTTGGGATCCTTGATGAGGACCATATGTATGCATTTTTTCTTCTCTTGTGTGAGAGACTCAATGAACTGAGCCATCATAGGAATTTTCCAATTTGTTCCAAAAAGACATCCTCCATAATGGAAATTGGAGACATATACAACGTATTATGGTCCTAGCTTGGCCAAGATTGTTAGAATAAGTTGTTTCTATTATGTAGACTTGTCAATACCACATTCACCCAAGATCAATAGCAAAGACATAAATTTAGTAAATAAATTATGTATATTATCAAAAATTTTAGGGTCTAAGGTATTCAACTCTACCTCAAGCATATGACCTTGCATCTCATCCTGATTTCCAAATAGTCCTTCCAAGGTTGTCCAGATCTTGTTTGGAGTCTTTCATGTGGAAAAATGAAACCATATATTAGTGGATATTAAAATAAGAAGTAGTCATGTGGCCTCATCCTTACGGTTCTCCCATCTGGTCTTCTCAAGTGCTGGTGTAGGTTTTGTTTATGTCACCATCGTCAAATTATACAGTTCTTTTATTTTGAGTTTGAATGTGGCCTTCATATTCCATTAAAAATAGTTGTATGGTGTGATTATTATCACCATACTTGATTGAAGAAGTTGCATCACCACCATCTCTTTTATTTATTCTGAAAAGATCGTGAAAACCCAGATCATGGATTCTGAGATATGACAGACGGTGCAATGAAATCTATAGATATGATAACACAACTATATTTCCTAAAATATGATGTGGGTTTTGGATATTTTTGGTGAGCGGGAGCATGCCCATGTTATATGTCTCTGGTCTACATTTCTGCCCGACCCAGATCATAGATTTCGCGTTATGGTTGTTTTACTACATAAACCCAATTTTATGGAGGGTTGTTGAATCGCCGCACTCTAGTGAAGAAAAAAGTGCAACGATGTTGAATCATCACACCCTACTGAAGGAAATAGTTCAATGATTGTGAAAAACTGAATCATTTCACCCCAGATGAAGAACACAGTGTGACGATGTTGCACCTTGGCTCTGTATAGGCTGGGACGATTCCAATCGTCACACCTTTCGGTAGGGATAGGCCATGATGATTGCGGAAACTAGGTTTACTCAAATCCTCATTCTCTCTTCTCTAGCTTATCTAGATTGCTCGAAGTAGCTTGGCTCTGATGCCATGTCATTTTTTCATGGAAACCTACACATGAGACCTATCTAAAGCATACACAAACAAAGCTTATCAAGAAAAGGAAGAGAGATACAACATGAAGAATAGAATCAATGTATATTATGATTTGTTCAATGAGTGAGTGATATTCACTCATATAGGCAATGACATCCGATAATTAGGAATGCATTCATAATAGTGATGGTATAAAATTAGAAATTATAAAATAGAACTTGTGAATTAACTCCCACTGAACTAGCGTTACTCCCACTGAACTAGTGTGCCGAAAATATAAATTTCTCCAACAAAAGCTAATATATGTCCACAACAACATAAGGACCAATACAATGCATTTGATTATTTCCTAGATGTTTCTCATACCCGTTGTCATATAAGAGCACAAAATCACCATGTGCAAGTGATTTAATATTTATATGGTGATCATGTTAGTCCCTTTTTCAGGCTTTCTTCGTAGTCTGGTGAAAATAAGCTAAGAACCTAGCTTCCTCAAGCTCCAAAAATTCCTCGACCATGCAACAATAGATTCATCATTGGTCATGTTGGTATCTTGCACAATGAATAGAATTGGGGTGAGAAATTGATCTGGAACCACTCCTTCTTGGCCATATACTAGTTGAAATGGGGTGTACCTATTTAATCACTTGGTGGTATTTTGATAGGTCCATAACACAGTCAAAACTATTTCATTCCAATCATCTTGATTTGTACAACAAAATTTTGTCAGCCCCATCTCGAAGATTTTATTAAATGTTTCCACTATTTTGTTATCCTGTGAATGATAAGGACTTCTCTTCTAATATTGAATCAAAACTTCTCTAGTCATGGTCTCTATATTTTCATTAAGGAAGTGGGATCCTTTGTCACTGGTCAAGACCTGAGGACAACAAAACCTGGTAATGACATTATCAAAAATAAATCATGTTGCAGTGGCCCTAGAACAATCCCAAATAGCCTTTGCTTCATCCTAGCGAGTTAGGTATTCAATTGCAGTAATGATATATATCTCCCTAGAATTCCTATCTATAGGATGTATTGGACCGATAAAATCAACAACCCATTTTTCAAAAGTTTGTAGTGCACAAACATGGTGTAATGGAAACACATCATGATGAGATGGTTTTCCCACCCTCTAACATACATCACAAGCTCAAGCATATTCCTTAGCATATTTAAATAGTTTCCTGCATGATCTTTAAAGAGTGCTTCCTGTAGGATCTTTTGAGCAGTTTCCTTACCACCAACATGTACTCCCGCAATTACACTATGACATTCCCATAGAATATTGAGTCTTTCATCGTCAAACACACAGTGTCACAAGATACTATCCAATCCCAATTTGTAGAGTTGGCCCGAAATCAATTGATAATTTGTTGCATGAACCACTAGGTGCCTCTTTTGGGTCATGGAATACCCTTCCAACATAGTACCCATAGTTAAAAATAGGGAAATATCTGATAGATAATCAAGAATAGAATCAATAGGAAATACATCTGTTTCCGAGAGCTATTCATCTATAGGTTCACCACTTTCTCCAAAATCTAGGTGAGACAAGTGATCTAGCCCCATATTGAGTTTCTGAGGCTTGACAATAATCTAACATGAGAAATCCTGAAACAATAGAAACCACTTGGAAATATGAACTTCTAACACGATTTTGTTCGCTAAATATTGAAAATCAAAATGGTCAGTAAAAAAATTAGAATGGCTTCCAAGTAAATAATGCCTAAACTTTTGTAAATAAAAGACCATAGCCAAACCTTATATTTCAGTTGTGGTGTAGTTGTGTACATCTTTTTAAAGTTTGCGACTGACAAAGTATATAGGATGGTGAAATTTTCCTTCCTCTGTTTGGGCAAGAATAACATTGAGTGCAACTACAGAGGAATCAATATCTACATGAAATTAAACTTGCTAATTTGGATAAGTTAGAATGGGTGAAATGCTCAATTTAACTTTTATCAGGTCAAATTATTTATTGCAGTCCAAATTCTAATGAAACCCTTCAGATTTCTTGAGATTTTTTTCAAAAGGTGTTGTTATACTCACGTAACCCCTGATAAATTAGCGGTAATATCCAGTATGACCCAATGTCATGCGTATCTTCTTGACAAAGGTAGGGGGAGGCATGTTAAGTATAACTGCAATTTTCACAGGGTCGACTAACACTTCTTCCATAAAAACAATATCCCCTAAAAGATTCCCAAATGTTACATAGAAAATACATTTGCACAAATTGAGGGAAATCTGCAAATTTCTACAACAAGCTAACATTATGCATACTATCCCAACGTGTTATTTAAGTAAGTTGTATATAGTCCAATCATCTAGGTAGACCTCAAGAAACTTATGAATGATATCGTGGAACTGCACAATGATTATATGAAAAAACATTGTTCGAGATTCTTGAGCCAAAAAGGAATAACATTGTAGGAAAATGATCCCCACTCAATAGTGAAGGTGGTATTTTTCTTATCATCCTCAATAATTCGAAATTGCTGATATCTAGAAAATTCATTTGTAAAATAATATACGTCATTTCCCTCTACTTGATCGAGTACCTTGTTACTAATGGGGAAAGGAAAGGGATCATGAACACAACCAACATTCAATATTATGTAATCCATGAAAAATCATATATCCTATGTACCTTTGTTGGTTTGTATAACGATAGGAATGATTCATTCATCCTTATCGACAAGAAAAATTAGCCCAGATGTGAGCATCACATCAATCTCCTTATTCACTTTCTCTATAACTCTTAGATTTAGCTGATATGGCCTCTTATTGACTGATCTTGAGTCAAGGTTTAACTCTATCTTCATTTCCCCCTAAATATCCATTAATACCTTTTAATTATGATTTTTTTTTAGGAAATAGATCCTCATATTTCCACAACAGAGCCTATATATCTATCATGGTTTGTTATCCCAATAGTCTCCAATCGAGGATAGCTTAGGGTGCTCCTCAATTCCTATATTTACTTTTCACAATTTAAAGGGTTTGGTATAGGACCTATGAACATCATCTGGGATAATATATTTAAATCCTTGAGACCCTTCAGATTCCTAAAATGTCAGATGCCTAAGTTCCTCAAGATCATCGAGATATTTTGGGTTTCTCTTGATAGTAAGATAGATTGTAGGTACTCGAGTAGGATATGGATAAATACTATGATGAATGAGGGAATCATGTTCAAAACATAAATTAGGAGGATGTCTAGACTTAATTTTTTCAAAAAATAGTATTTCCTTTATCTTTTCTAAAGCAATAGTGATTTCAGGGGACATACCTGAAAATAAGAAGTCTTGACATAACTGTCATTGAAGGATTTCCCAACAAGTCGTTTGGCATCAAGCTTTCTCATGTATACACCATGCAACTATGATCTGTCCCAAAGAAGGAATAAATTGATGTATCCACAATTCAAAAGGTATTTGTGCAACCTGCCATACTTGAATACAATGAACAACATGCTCCCTTAGATATGAAATCCCATCATATATTTCTAAAGTTTTTCTAGTCTGGAGTTAGCAAAGTAAGTTGTGAAGGAGAGATAAAACGATTCTAGATGGGACACTTTTCTTCATCCCAAGAAGTTAAATTATTCTTATGTGTGGCCTACCATTTGGTTGAAGAGGACCATAACACAACATCCAATACATTAAGTCATTGTTCTGGCGTAAACTTAGCCTATAATTCAAGTAGAAAACTGGCCAAAAAATAATTCCCATCATACATAGGGTGTTCTCTAACATCAAATACAATCCACTTGGATTCTTTGATCATTGTGCAACGACATGAAAATTTCTCATATTTTTCCAGCTGTCAGTTGTCAAACACTACCTCTAAATATTCACCTGCATATTGAATACTAAGCCAAATTACCAAACCATTTGTAGTTGAGTTAATATAGTACTATCGTTGTTCGATAATCATAATATAGAGATGATCCAGCTCATCCTCTACCATATTCCCTTCTACTGGATCTATATAGAGGGGACCCTAATATGTGTTTAATGGTTGGTTACCTTCATATCATCTGCTTCAAAAGACATAATTCGTTTCTTAAGGTCGATAACACCAAATTTTTCATAAGCCCAATCAATACCCAGTAAGGTTGGGTAGGGGTCCTTATCCCCTATGATTTCTATAACCTAAAAAATTGGCCATTATATTGACTCCATCTAAGTCCACTTCAACATTTGCAGCCTCCCAACAAGATAAATACAATACTGATAGGTCGTCTGCAACTAAATTTTCAAATAGACCAACTTGGGATTACCCATGGCTTCCCAAGTCTTGTTCAATAATATGTTGATGTCTGACCCTATAACGATTATAAAATCACTAGTCTCATAGCCATCAATGTGAGTATTCAGTCTAAATTCCAGTCTTGATCAATGCTTCCTTTTCTATACTCTATCGGTATTTCTCTCTAGAAGGTTAGAAATAAACAACTCTTCTAGGTTCTCTTCAATGTCTAAAGTCCCCTTGATCTTGTTCCATAAATCCTTGATGAGTTGTTCATTATCCAGAATGTCATAAAGTAAGTAGAGCCACAACTCAATAGTTTCCTTGGGTATCACTAGGAGATCCTTCTCTACAACCAAACTTTATGCAAATTTAGATTGCAACTCAAGACTTAAATCTACAGGTATATGTATTATAGCATTAATAATCCTTAGAATATCTCAACAAATTCATTAAAGAATTGTTTTTTCACAAGGGGGTCATATCTAACATCTTCTAGTACCGCCTTGCGCATCTTACTTTGACTTGAATTTCCAACATCAACACTAGTCCTTTTTCCTCCTCTAGTAATAATATTGATATTGGGCACTTCCTCTTCAATGACAGGTCGGGGATCTAAATTTATAAAATTATCACCTTTCTACCTTACATAATACTCCCACTTTGTGATCAAATTGGGACAGTCCTGAGTGATATAGGTGTTGTTTCTACAGTGGGAACACCAAGGACATATCGGAAGAGGACAATCACGAGTGAGATGTCCCTACTCATAACAATTATAACACTCGGTTGGACCTCTTCCGCTAGTCCGCCCAAATATGAAGCCTCCACCACCTCTACGTCCTCCTTTGAAACCTTGAGGAATGTCATCAACCTGTTGAGAACTCAACACACCCTAAAAATCCTTATCAAATTTTGTCACTTTTTGGGTACCACTTGTTTTCTGCAGTGTATGACTCGACTTAATTTTTGGAAATGATTTATCTTTGTTTTTTTTCATGACTCTTATCACCTATTTAGATTTGTTTGAACTTATGAAACCTCATGTCTAAAATACCTTAACACCTGAATTAAGAATCAAAAGATAAACAATGCACCTAACACGCTTACGTTTGACATCATAAAGAATTCTAGTAAGTAAAGGAACCACACAAAAGAAACAGTCATCAAACGTTGATCCTCATCGACATCGATAGAAGGCAGTTTTTGTTTGCGTAAGTTATTCACATAAAGGTTCGAGAGATAGTGCATCCCCTTCGGCATCGGTAAAATATGAGGAAGATAGACATTAACAAAAGACATAAATAAATCGTCGATAGTCGATGCCCGATGCACTTTATCAGGATCGGGGAAAATCTAGAAGGATCACAAAAAACATTTTGATTGCGATAAATTTATCTTTGATTGTCAATCCCCGATGCATTTTCAACATCAGGACTTTTTCGAGGGAGTTGATTCGAGAGAACTTGGGTAGGATTATCGCCAATCGCCGATCCTTGACACTTTTCGGCGTCGACAAGTTAGTATTTGGTTTTAGAATGAATGGATTAAAGAAAGTCCCAACTACGATTAACACGATAGAATTAAGTCATTGGTCTCGAGTGACACATGTCTTTACCAGGTAAGAGATTCGGAAGGTCTAGTTCTATCCCAAGTCATTTTTGGCTCCCTAGGTCCTAGTCACACCTCTGAGTCATCTTTTCCATGTCAATACTCTATGGTAAGATTGATCAACATTGGAGATTTCGCAGGAGGTTATCAACAAAAATGTTCACAGCACAATGCTGACCCTCCATCCACCAAATGAAAGAGAAGAATGATGGGACATTTGCGGCATTAAATACAATCATATTTTGGACATTTAAGGAACTAGTTAATTCTTGATCCCGCATTAGTTTCTACCCTGCTCTCTGATTAGACAACAACATTTTTAAATCGCCAATAGACCACATTACCACCCATGCCTCTACCATCAACCCACAATGAACTTAAGTTTAAACTCCTTTGAAGATTCGATGGCAGCTTTGTTGAAATTTCACTCATAACCCAAATTGAATGGTTGATGTGACATGGTAAGATCATCCCTGTTTAAATCTATAGAACCCTTGTGAAAAAATTCTTTCTGCGCGTAAGTGAATTCCAGAGAGTCTGAAGGAGAAGAGCGCGTAACTCGAGAATGTAATGACCCTTTGGATGATCAAAACTAGGTTTAACAAGATTCAGAGGTATGTATCCAATTCTATCAATTCGTTGGTTATAATTTATATATGTTCAGCCAGTTTCTTACACAGTCTCTAAAATATTCTCTAGTTTTAGGAAGAATTATGTCAAGAAATCCAACCACTAGACGCTTGCCAAGAGTACCAAATATGAAAGAACCAGAGATAGGTGAAGGTTATTCTTCGGGGACCATGAGGCAGTTGGAGTATGTCGCTAGGGCAGATCCTGTTTCCAAAACAACAAATTCATGAGTGAGCGACACCTTTTCACTGTAGGGATATTCTATCTTCCAAGAATAAACCCTTATGGCACTAGTGACATGAAAAGACATGGAAACATGGTATGAGAAGGCCCACTAAGTGGTGGAAAGAATTGATTACATCAGCATGGTTCAAAAGGTTCGAGACATCGAAGAGCATGACATTCAGGTGCTAAGGGGAAACACCATCGATCAAATAAAGAAGTCAGCTGTACTAGGTGAAGATGGCCCAAGAACCTCAGCGGGAGATTCAATAGAAATGGGCCGATTGTGAAAGAACATGGAACAAGATTAATAGGGCAATGAGAGACATCGGTCTCCCAGAATTTGGCTCACCAGAGGAATTTTTCGACTTGCATGACATAGTCAAACAACATGCAGAACAAAACTCATCGTGGACTGTAGAGGTAGAAAGGGTGGAAAACATGGCACTAGGTAAATTACAATAGTTCATGGAGCACTTGATCAAGGCTCAGATAGTTCTACAATAGTTAAGTGTTAAAGTAGTCAAGTATCGGGCATGGGAAGTGGAGATCAAGGATATCCTTTCGACATTGATGGACTAACACAGATTCTAGTATGCCAACACATGCGAGGAACTCTTCGTCAAATGGTCAGAGTATGAGAAGAGGAATCCACTCAAGTGAAACCATTTGATGACTCGTAGAAGACAAAGAGATGAAAGAGACATGTAGCGATGTTTTCTTTTACTTAACTTTCACTTTTGATAGTTATTTTTAGTTAATAATTTGTTATAAATAAGAGGATTGACCTGTTAGAAAAAGGTCAATGTTTTTTTGCAAAGACCCTCATTTTGGGAATTGTAAAGAACTATTTTGGAACTACCTTAATTGAGAAGTCTTGTTTAGGATCGGAGACAAGTTTATGTTTTACATCAAAGTCATGTGTGATTGGATCATAAGGAGGAATTACCTCTGACTTTATATCTTGAATGGATGTTGTAATGAGTAAGAGTTTATGAATCTATTGATAAGTTAGCTAATTCAATATTTTTATAGTTCTTATCTCTAATGATGGAAATAAAATCATTGTGTCAATGTGTGATTAGTGATTAGAGATAAGGAAACTAATTGTCTTTCCATCATTTTATTGCATGTATGTTTTGTTTCGATAATTGTATCTCAATCAATAATTGAAATACCAACAAGTTGATGTATTAGTACTAGGCTTGTCGTAGGTGTGGAAATATTTGTCTGCATGCTTGAGAATGAGGGTATCCTGAGCTCAGGCATCTTCAGTTGTTAAGTTTTCCCCCTTTTCCTTTACCCAACTATTTTATACCAACAACTATCTTTTTATCAAACCCACCTATAAGAGAAAATACTAAAAAGAGAACGTTCAAACTGAAGGAGGAGTTTTCACGAGAAGATATCTTGTAAATCACTATGTAAATCCCATCGATTAATTAGACGGATCACAAGATCTGGAGAACCACTCCACTATCAAACACTGTAGATTCTAATTGGGCCTCAGTGGAGGGTTTGCTTCCTACTGTTGAGTTAAAGGGATTTAGGACCTCTCAACAGAATTGGTGCTAGAAGAAGGGCATGAACAATGAATGGCTAAAAATATTTCTGATATAATATTTCACACAGCCTTTAGATTCAAAACAACCTGCATGCACGTCAAGTCATTCTCAAGACATCCCACATACACCAAGTACTCCTGAAATGAGTAACTCACCCCAGCAAGAGGTAGAACATTGTTTCCCTGAAATACCTTATGTTGGCCCTTGGTTATGGAAGTACGTGAAGATCAAAGAAGAAAAAGGGAGAATACAAACTTCGTGGAAGACACAATGACTATTACTGGGTCGAAGTGAGAAAAAGAGCATAAAATATGGAGCGAAGTAATCCGTTGGATGAGGATACTGGGGATGACAGATAAGAAAGAAAGAAGGATCGTGGACAACTTAGCAAGCGAAAGAAGCCACCGTTGGATGATTTGGAGCACCGCACAAGAAGGAAGGAAAGACAGGCTGGCGAAGCCCTGAAAATACGGGTCAAGTTGACCTAGGGTTTTAGACACCTAGGGTTTTGGAATATAGGGTTTTGGACACCTACGTTTTGGCGTAAGAATGTCAGTGAGCTATAGTAATGAATAAATAGAGGTCTAAAGGACCTGGGTTGGGTTGGTGTTGGTGTTGGTGTTATGATTATTGTTGTTGTCTTTATCGTTGTGTGATCGAGTGAGTAGTAGTGTGTGAGAAAGAAGTGTCGAGTACGAGAGCCTTCTGGTATTGTAATATCTTCAGCTGGGTGCGAAGATCAACCCTGTAGCTGGGTGCGTAGGGAGGGGAGAGAAAGATAAGAGAAGAAAGAAGATCTTGTAGCTAAGAGCACAAACAAGAACTCTATGCTTTACCATAATATATTATAGCACAGTTCTATGGATGTAGCCGTAGAGAGAGGGTGAACCATGTATATTTTGTGTTGTGTGTGATTGGTATTATGTCTATGCCATTGATGTACTGTGATTTCATTACTATTTTAGATCTGATAAGTAGATGTACAGAGTAGATCCAAGCTGATAAGTGATATATGAATGTTGTGTTGTTCTTGTGTTAGATCCCCTTGATATTCCCTTTGGTTGTAGACATCACTGTCCTGCAAACCCCTCATAACTGCTTAAGGTGAGACTACATCTACTTCATAGATGTTGTTGAAAGGGCCAGTAGTTAGGGCTTGTTGGTGCGATCCTAGAGATGAACCCTGGGTCTGCCCCTGTACCAACAGATGGTTCTGTTTCTAGGGCATGAATCTTCTTGAGGGAATGTCAAGGTGGTTTCCATCGAAGACATAGACTCAAAAGTGGATAGAGGATCAAGAAAGGGACTCCATTGAAGCCCATAACAAGAAACTTAATCTTAGTTCAGAGAATTGGTTGGAGAAATATATCTTTACTGATATACACAAAATTTTCTTTGGGGAAATCCATCAGGAGCTGTATGAGTGGCTAGATAGATTAGAAGATACGTAGTTTGAGATCCGATCTAGACCTCCTGTGGTTTGGATGTCGGAGTTGATAAAGAAGTTCAAAAGAGTTGATAACGTCGTATCCCAAGAAATAGATCACTGGTTTGATAGCACCGTTGGAGGGTACATCACAAATTTTGTTGTTGACATAGTATAATCATATAACCAAGCCAATAGATACTTCTTCAAGGGACCCAGAGGAAACTTTTTACAATTCCTGAAGTTGAGACTCAAGATGCTAATGCATGAGAAGAACGTCTTGAAGATACAGTAGATTGGTCGGATCTAGAAAGGATAATGTTCAAGAATTTGGATAGCGACAGCGACACAAAAGCTGGACATACATGCAGTGGGAGAGTGTTCTGAGAGGTTCACCTCGCAAAAATGTTTAAGCATAACTAGGGGGAGGAGGGTTTATATAGTGGAGAAGAGGCAGAACTGACAGACGAAGAACATTCAAAACCCTCTAGGGAAGAGGAAGGAACAGATGAAGAGCTTCGTCAGGGAGAACCTAAAACCTCATAAACTGTGCAGACCATCGAAGTAAGTATTTTTATCCCTCCTATTGATTCAGTAGTATTAATAAACCAGAGTAATCCCAGTCACTAGAGCATGTAGAGTACTGTCAATAGTAGTCCACCACATATTCAGTCAGAAACCCTAGGAAGATCTATGGAAGATGAGATGAGGCTTCCTATCTTTAGGGGAGATGGATCTGAAGATCTTGATCAACACTGGTTCATATGTGAAGCTGTATGGAATATTAAAAATGTCACTGATGAAACTGTCAAAAGAACCCAGTTTAGTACCACTCAAAGGGATCGCGCACTGAGCTGGTACATGAAGCTCGTTCAAGGAATTTCATAGCCTAAGCCACTGAACCAGATTAAGAATGCATTGATTGCATAGTTCAAGAAACCCAAGTCGGAGTCACAATGTATCACAGAGCTGAAAGAGATCAAGGAGAAGGTGGTCGAACCTGTTTGGGAATTCTATCAGAGATTCAAAACCTTAACATGTCGATTCACTTTTCAGATCCGAGACAAACAAAACAAGAAATGGTTCATTGTTTCCCTCTTACCACACATTAGAGTTCCTCTGATGAAACCTAAGATTGCTTCATAGTATGACATGATGGAGATCGCCATGAAGTTAGAATCAGCCTGTATGGGAGAATCCAGCTCAGGTATGAGTTATATCTTGAGTCAGCTAACTAGTTTGTCTCTTTAGGTTGAAGATATGAAGAAAGACAAGGGAAAAGATAAAAGAGAAGACATCTAGTGTGTCAGATGCAGATCAGAAGGCCATGATAAATAACATTGCTCCCTATTCAATGAATACTTGGATTTTGGAGCTCTGAGCACTTTGAAACAAGTCACCTTACCTTAGTGCGAGGTATGGAGAAACAAACAACGCCCTAGTGAGTGCTACTACATACAAAAGTATGTTCATACACCTACAAATTTGTATTGTACATTCTGTAGGTCCATAAGACATGATGATAGGGATTGTAGGGCTTACTATCTCATGCATGAAAGGTTGAGAGACATATACAAGATTCAAGGCAAAGTACAACAAGAAGGAAACACTACGTAGTATAACTCCCATGGGAGAGGAAACTTCAATCCTCGCGGTGGATTCATAGGAAGTGGACGAGGAGGAGGAATGGGTCAAGTTCAAGGATAGATCATCTATTATAACTACACACAACTAGGACACCTTGCAAGGGATTGTCAGAACCCTTGTACCACTTGCATCTACTGCAACTCGTTTGACCATGTTAGAAAATATTGTCTTGTGCTTCTAGCTAAGCTTCAGGAAAGAGGAGGACCTAAACAGAACCCACAAGTGAAACTAATATATGTTGAGCCTCGTAGAGAAGAACCTAGAGTTTCTATTATAACAAGAGGAGGCATTGTTACAGGAGATGACAAAATTACCCAAGGGAAGACTACATAAGACTCGGGAATTAGGAAACCTTGTAATGATCCCAAGCCAATTTTTTGCTAGGAATCACTAACTACCACTGATGTGTTTGATGTGCAGGTGGCTATTGAAGTGGTCCAGTTATTTAAATGATGTTTATACAATATTCATCCAACACATGCAAGATCACAACATATTCAATATATATAAAACACAAATATAGATCTGACCTTTATTATAAGAAGCATGAATCAGATACAATATAAAGAGCAGATCTGGAATAATCCTGAGATGGCTCCAATAGATAACATATATGAGCTGCTACAAAATGATCCCTCCAATACAAAATAAGCCTCCAAAGGTTGGATAAGAAATGAAGGCCGATACAAATAGATATAAGCCGTAGGAATGCCAACTCCTCAAGCTGAAGGATTCCATGCTCCAATAGAAGGTTGAAACCCTCAATAAATCGGCCCTGATGGAAGAAGACTCCAAATGAGCCCAAAATCTTCCAACTGATAGATAGGGGTGATAGGATCTCCCTCCTGAAGTCTCAGGCCGAAATTCTAAGGCCAACCCCTCCAAATACTAAATCCTCTAATGAAGTTGTGCCCTCCTGGATGTCTGGAACCCTAGATAACTCGTCCCTAATGAAGGAGACCTCCAAATGGTATGAAACTCTCCAAGAACATAGATCGGGCTATGGAAACCCCATGGGAGAAGTTTCAGATCCAGATTCTTGGTAAATCTCCCTAGATCTGAGAAATACTAAATCACAGGATGTCCTCCTAGTCTCCAAGTCATCCCAAACTGTAGCTAAAGATATGATGGTGATAACTCCTCAAGGAAACCCTAAAAGTGATGGTTGAGCACCTGCAAGTAAAACCCAAGTGTTGGAATGCCCAACATTTCTCCTGATCATCTCGATCGAAGTCTTCCTTGGATGATGATGAACCCTTGCTGGAAAATCTTGAATAGTACGACCCTGTTTCTTTTTTGAATCTATTGGTGGATATGTGAAGAGTGTAGAATGGTGTGGGTGGAGTCTTTCATCCTCGAGACCAAGCTTCAGAACAAGGTGAGTGGAGCTTTCACCACTGAGTTTCTCACAAGGGTTTGTAATAGCAAAACCCCCAAACTATATTCTCAAGAGCAATAACAAGAAAATACCAAAATCTAGAATGAATCATAGGTGCGCCCCAACCTTCTATTTATACTTTTTATTCTATTTCTCTGTTGAGTTAGATTAAATCCCAGGGTTAACTCTTCCAACACTTCTATTCTTTCATTGAGTTATCTTTTACTCCTTTTTACCTTTTTCTCAAGTCAACTTAAGAATATAACCTTAGCTTAGTTGACCTTTCACCCTTAGTGTGAGACTATGGCCTATTGGGGATGCCTAGGCCACTGGGACTCCTCAATACCTCTTCATCAAGAGGTAGGGGACATTACTGTCTCCCCTGCTAGAAATTGCTTGTCCTCAAGCAATTCCAAACCTGCTTCTCTCACCACTTGTTCATTTTCCCATGTGGCATCCTCAATGGATAGATCCTTCCATCTGATCAGGTACTCCTTGATGCTTTTGTTCCTGAGTCTCTTCTCTCAGACCTACAATGTCTTTTCTGGAATCAAAACAAGTTGTCCCTCTTCATCCATGAGGGGTAGTACCTCAATGAGTGTGATGTGTTGGCCTATCTCTTTCTTAAGGCAGGAGACATGGAAGACATTGTGTATTCTGCTTCCCTATGGAAGCTCCAACTCATAAGCTACAACCCCTATCTTCCTGCTGACTCTGTAGGACCCAAAGAAATGTGGTTGTAGCTTCTCTGCTCCGATTCCTTTTATGAAAGCTTGCTTGTATGGTTGGAGCCTTAGATAGACTAAGTCACCAACCTCAAAAGTACGATCAACTATGTGCTTGTCTTCTTGGACCTTTTGTTGGTTCTGTTCTCTCTATAGATGATCCTTCAGCTCCCTAAGAATGTCTTGGCTCTACTGTATCCAATCCTGTACCATGGATGCCTGACTGTCACCGAAAGAAATCTCCACAAAAGATAAAGGGTCATAGCTATACAAGGCCCTAAATGGTGACATGCCTATGGATGTATGCTAGGTGGTGTTGTAGCAATACTCTCCCAAGTGCAACCATCTGGCCCACGCTTTATGTTTCCTGACCACATAATTTATGAGGTAGCCTTCCACCCACTTGTTGACTATCTTGTTCTTTCCATCCATCTGAGGATGATAGCTAGTACTAGGGGTAAAGGCCATACCAACCAATCTGAATAAATCCTACCAAAATGTACTCATGGACCTGCTATCCCTGTCACTGATAATGGTCTTGGGTAGGCCATGCAACCTGAAAATATCCCTAAAAAACAGTTCGTCCACCTATGCTACACTGAAGTCGGTAGCTATGGTGAAGAAGTGTGCAAAATTAGTCAACCTATCCACTACTACAAAAATGCATCCCTTCCTTTTCGTCTTCGGCAACCTGGTGATGAAATCCGTGGATATGCTTTCCCACTTGTGCTCCGGAATGTGTAAGGGTTGCAGTAGTCCTGCTGGGTGCTTGTGCTCATCCTTGTTCTCCTGACACATAGTAGACTCTTTGAAGTGCTTTATCACATCCTCCTTGAGGCCCTTCCATGAGAACCTCTCCCTCACCTGCCTATACATCTTGTTGATCCCCTGGTGCCCCACCATGGGTGAGTCATGGTACGCCTGCAAAACCTTGGCCTTGAAGGCTGATCCAGGAACTAAAAATATTCGGTCCTTATAGTAGATGAGGTCATTTATAACCCTGAAATTATCATCTTGTACCTACCCATCCAATAGCTAACACACGAATTGATCCTTTTCATACTCCATCACCAGATGGTCTTTCCAGTCAACTGATACACCTATCATGGAAAATATGGATGGCCTCCTAGGTAATGCATCAACCACCACATTGTTCTTCCATTTGACAAATTCAATGTCAAAGTCGTAGGCCTGTATTCTGCTTACCCATTTTTGTTGTCTCTCATTCAAGTCCTTCTATTCCAATAGGTATTTGAGACTGTTATGATTTGATTTGACCACAAATCCTACACCTACCAAGTATTGTCGGAATTTGGCTAGTGCATGCATGATAGCTAGCATTTCTTTTTCATAAATTCTATAGAGTAGCTCGAGACCCCTGAGTTTTCGTCTCTCATAGGAAAGAGGATTCCTCTTCTGCATCAGTACGACCCCTATCCCTTCTCCTAAGGAATCACACTCCAAGGTAAAAGGTAGGCTAAAATTTGGAAGGGCCAGGACTGGGCACGTACTCATTACCTTCTTCATATTTTCCATCATCATTTGAGCCTCCTAATTCCACTTGAAGGCTCCTTTCTTAGTCAAATCAATCAAGGGTGCACACAACTTAGAAAATCCCTTGACAAATTTCCTGTAGTACGTGCAAATGACCAGAAATCCTCTCAATTCTGTGAGTGTCTTAGGAGTAGGCCATGCCATGATGGCTTGTATTTTCTTCTGATGTACCTGTACCCCTTTTGCTCCAATGATGCTACCCAAGTAAAGAACCTCTGTCATTCCAAACTCACATTTGGAATCCTTAGCGTACAATGATTGTTCCTCCATAATTGACAAAATCTGATCCACATGTCTGAGATGCTCCTCCCACGTCTTGATGTAAATGAGCAAGTCATCAAAAAATACCAGCAAGTGCTTCCTCAACTGCCTGTTGAACACATGGTTCATACAAGATTGGAACATAGCTGGGGAATTGGTTAATCCAAAGGGCATCACCAAAAACTCATAGTGGCAGTAATGACATCTAAAATCTATTTTTGAGATGTCCTCCTCCCTCATCTTGACCTCATGATAGCCAGAACGAAGGTCAATCTTTGTGAAGTAGACAAATCCATGCAAATCATCAAGCAAATCATCAATCCTTGGTATTGGGTACCTATTTTTGATGGTCAGTTTATTCAAGGCCCTAAAGTCAATGCACATCCTCATAGTTCCATCTTTCTTCTTCACCAACACTACTGAAGAAGTAAAAGGGCTAGTGCTTGGTCTGATGTGCCCCATGTCCAAAAGTTCCTTGATGGCCTTCTCTATCTCATCTTTGTACTTCTTGGGATGTCTATATGGTCTGGTAATGACTGGTTTGGCTCCCTCCTCTAGCTCAATAATGTGCTCAACCCCCTGTCCAGTGGTACCCCTGGGGGAATTGGTCCAAACACCTTGTGGTTCTTGTCAAAGATTTCTTTGATCTCTGGGGTGTAGTGAACCTTGCCCTGCTCATCCACACATGTTGAAATCCTACATTTTGTTGTATACACTATCTCATCCCTTCGAAAGATGGCCTCCATCCTCTTGTCCATGACCACCTTTGCATCATTCCCTGTCATGCCCCATAGCACTATCCTTTGTCCACCCTCCTCTTTGAATGACATCTCGATGGTATTGTAGTTGGTGGTGATAGGCCTCAACATGCTTAGCCACTAAACACCAAGGATGATGTTGGTATCTAGAAGGTCCATAACATAGACATCCTGTACCACCTCATGCCTACCCAAGGTAAGCTTCATGCCAGGGATGTATTTGTCACAAGGCATAGTGCTTCCACCTGCTACCTCCACTTTGAACCCTTCAAACGTTACTGTGGGTATGTGCCTTCTTTCCAACAATGATGAATCAATGAAGTTATGAGAGGCTCCACCATCAATAAGAAGGTGTTATACTTGGGCACTCCACTGATAGATGCTAAGGTAGCCATACAGTTCTGTCCTACCTGTCTTGTGATATCTTCCTCTACTGCCTCAATAGTTTCGGCTTCAATGTTATGTATTTGTCTGATCTCCTCCTCCTCCTCATTGTCAGAAGTGACCTCTATGTAGTGTACTTGACCATGGCCCATGCATTTGTGTGCTAGGTTCCATGGTTCTTTGCAGGTGAAGAAAAGTTGCTTCCTCCTCATCTCCCTCCTGGTGTTCTCATCCACTCTGTCATGGACCCTGTCAAAACCCCTTGGGTCAGGTCCTCACTGGTTCATTGGAGGCCTTTGATCTCTTCCTCCATTGTTAAGAGGTGGTCTGGGTATGAATTTTGGATTAGCAGCTGGTCCCAAATCCCTTGTCTTCCAGATAGCCTCATGTAGGTTGGTACGCTTGAAATCGTTTACCGAACCCTTTAAGGGTTCCATCAACCCCTCAGTGAAGAACATCATGAGCCTGGTCGGGGACATATCTTGCACCATCAGTGCCAACCTATAAAATTCATCAATATATGTCTCAGCCATACCTATTTGCTTGAGTTGGGGGAGCTCCCGAAAATGTAGCCCGGGATCTCCCTGATCAAACCTATCAATGAGCCTCTGAGTGAATTATGTGTAGGACACTATCTGATTGTGGCCTAGTGTGGTGAGTCCATGATACCACTAATCATGAGCCTTTCCATCCAAGTACATAGTGGAAAAATTGATGGATTCCATCTCTCTCATAGGGTTAAGTTATAGGTAGTTGTCCAGCTATTACACCCATGCCTATGCTGTCATCTTGGCCATGCCATAAAAATATTGGATCTCTATCTTCCCTTCTCTTCGTTCAAACTCAAAATTGTTCTTGTGGTTTGGCCTAGGATTATTTCTAAACTTGAGTTGGCAATATTGTTCCAGGGACATCTGCATTTGAATCACCATATCGAACCCGTAATATTCCTTAGTGCATCGTGCCATCTGCTCAACGAAATCATCCACCTCTTCCTGTTTCCCTTGTTCATCTATGAATGTAGGCATGTATGGACAAGGGTTAGCCCTACTACCCAAGTGCCCATAACACATGCCACCTCCATGGATTCCTTTAGATCTGGAGGCTCTCTCCAGATTATATCTGATCTCACCATGGGATCCACCAGATCCACTAGCTTCTTTGCTTCCATACGTCTCAGGGTATTTCCCCTTATGAGTCATCTGCATCAATAACTTGGTTATTATTGTCTGGTTCTCATAATTTTTTTCAGATTTCCATCTACCTTCTTTAAGGTCACAATAATTTCGGCCTGTCCCCTCAGGTTGGTCTCCTGGTTTTCCTGTAAACGGTGGGCCAAGTTGCCCTCTGTGAGATTTAGGGTCTGTTGAAACTTGTCAAATTTGGCTGCCAAGAAAGCCAAGCCCTGAGGCTCACGGTCATCCCCTGACCCTTCCATTTCAGCCTCTATTTCATTGGTTGGATTCTTCCTTCTACCCATAAAGATTTCATTGTACCTCTGCATGCACCAATCCCTCCACAAGTTTGGAGGATCAAAGCTCTGATACCACTGTAATCATCCCAAGCCATTTTTTTGCTTGGAATCACTAACTACCACTGATGGGTTTGATGTGTAGGTGGCTATTGAAGTGTTCCAATTATTTAAATGATGTTTATACAATATTACACATGCAAGATCACAACATATTCAATATATATAAAACACAAGCATAGATTTGACCTTTATTATAAGAAGCATGAATCAGATACAATAGAAAGAGCAGATCTTGAATAATCCTTAGATGGATCCAATAGATAACATATATGAGTTGCTACAAAATGCTCCTGCTAATACAAAACAAGCCTCCAAAGGCTAGATAAGAAATGAAGTCCAATACAAACAGATCTGAGTTGTATGAATGCCAACTCCTCAAGCTGAAGGATGCCACACTCTAGTAGAAGGTTGAAACCCTCAATAAATTGGCCCTGATGTAAGAAGACTCCAAATGAGCCCAAACTTTGCCAACTGATAGATCGGGGTGATAGGATCTCCCTCCTGAGGTCTCAAGCCAAAATGCTATGGCCAACCCCTCCAAATATTGAATCCTCTAATGAGGTTGCGCCCTCCTGGATGCCTGGAACCCTAGATAGCTCATCCCCAATGAAGGAGACCTCCAAATCGTATGAAACTCTCTAAGACCATAGATCGGGCTATGGAAACCCTGTGGGAGAAGTTTCAGATCTAGATTCTAGGTAGATCTCCCTAGGTTCGAGAAATATTGAATCACAGGATGTCCTCCTAGCCTCCAAGTCGCCCCAAACTATAGATGAAGATATGATGGTGATAACTCCTCAAAGAAACCCTCAAAGTGATGGTTGAGCATGTGCAAGTAAAACCCAAGTGTTGGAATGCCCAACATTTCTCCTGATCAGTTGGATCAAACTCTTCCTTGGATGATGATGTGCCCTTGCTGAAAACTCCTGAATAACACGTTCCTGTTACTTTTCTGAATCTATTGGTGGATATGTGAAGAGTGTAGAATGGTGTGGGTGGAGTCTTTCATCCCCAAGACCAAGCTTTGGAACAAGGTGAGTGGATCTTTCACCACTGAGTTTCGCACAAGGGTTTGTAATAGCAAAACCCCCAAACTGTATGCTCAAGAGAAATAACAAGAAAATACCAAAATCCAGAATGAATCATAGGTGTGCCCCAACCTTCTATTTATACTTTTTCTTCTATTTATCTGTTGAGTTAGATTAAATCACAGGGTTAACTCTTCGAGCGCTTATATTATTTCATTGAGTTATCTTTTACTCCTTTTTACCTTTTTCTCAAGTCAACTTAAGAATATAACCTTAGCCTAGTTGACCTTTCCCCCTTAGTGTGAGAGCATGGCCTAGTGGGGATGCCTAGGCCACTGAGTCTCCTCAATACCTCTTCATCAAGAGGTAGGGGACATTACAAAGTTGCAAAGAAAACCCAAAACTTTGATGCAAAGAAAGAAAGACAAATATTTAAGGAAGCCATAAGAGAGTTCAAAGGAGACCAAGGCTCTTCATCAAAGTCAAGACCATAAGTGAGAGAATATGGAATTTCTCTGGCATTTGATCAGTAAGCTTCACCAAAAGAAGGAAAAGAGGTAAGCAAGCTCATGGAATTTTTATATACTTGTATTAAGTTGATTTCGGATGAAAGCGTTGTACAAGAGTTACAAGAATTTAATCAAACAATATGAGCTAGGAAATATAGACCCCTTACTGAATATGGAAGTACACCAAATCGGTAAGAAGAGAAGGAAAAATAAGGAATTACATTTGAATTCTCAAATAAGAGAATATGAGATAGATTATGTAGTTCTCGACTTAGGGTCGGAGGTCAATGTCATGACGAAGAAAACCTGGGCACTGATGGGAAGACCGAAGTTGATATATTCCCCTATCAGGATTATGATGGCTAATGAACAATATGTAATCCCTTTTAGAAGATCAGAACATGTCCCTGTGGAAATTGATGACGTAAGAATGTTTGTAGATTTTGAGGTAATTGAAATAGTTGATGATAGTTGTCCTTACCCCACCCTATTAGGAATTGATTGGGCTTTCAATAATTCCATTGTGGTTGATTTAAAGAAAAGATGTATGACTTTTGAAAGAGATGGCCTTAGGTTCATTGCACCTTTAGATCCAAATTAAGGTCAGCGGTACACAAAAGCTATCAGAGAAGAATGCCATGCATATGCGCTAGAAAATATATACAATCTAACAGCCAGACAACGTGATTACATTAATCCTACAACTGATGGGAACTTAAGCTGGTGAAGTGAGAGCGCATGTTCATCATAATGAGAAGAAGAACTTGAGAACTAGCAGAATAAGATGTATGAAGTATCTACAAGAAGATGTGCTATATTAACCAGAGAAGTTCATTGGATTGACACAATAGTAAGCAACTTACCCACCTTTGATGGTCTAAATCCTTTAGAAAAATTCTTGTTGGACTTTGAAGAAAGTGTACCAATACAACGTATATTATTTGAAATGGATGAGGCGTTGAAAGACACACCCACAAGATGGTGGGGGGCACATAAACACAACATTGGAGAATGGGTACAATGTCATACCCTGATGACAATGCAGTTCTCAACACAAGTAGAAAGATCTCAAGTTCACTATACAGGTCGAAGTTGTCTAAAGAACCATGTGCAAAGTTGTGAGAAAGCTTGGAGCAACATTCCTCAAGAAAAATGGGTGTACAAATTCATTAATACGCTGGACACGACACTTATCAAATAGTACCTCCAAGCAGAGTTGTTCCTCATCACTACGGATTGGGAAGGTATGACTCGGAATTTTGTAACTACCTTCTTATTTGAAAGTCAATTTCCTTTAGTAGATCAAGCACTACAGATTGTTAGACATAAAGTATTTGAGGAGGCCTCTAGCCTCCCTTTAGAGCAAGATGAGGATGAATGGACTGCGCCTCTCTAAAAACTGGAAGGATGTTACAACATCAACGCTGATGAAGACGATGATCCTAGGAAGGTGAACATTGTAGAAACAAAATGAAAAAGAGAGGTAGAAGGACCAGGAGTTGAGATACCATTTATTGGACAACCGATCACGATTAAGAAGGTCAATATTGGAACAGAGTAGACACCAAATTTTTCAAATGTTGGAGATTACTGGGATGCTACCACCATTGACAAAATTACAGAGTTACTACATGAATATCAAGACTTTTTCCAACCAAGTTCACTGATATGAAGGACATTAAAGGGCCTATGGTAGAGATGAGGATCCCTTTGAAGCCATATGCTAGACAAACCAAACAAAGACCCTACAGATTGAACCTTAAATATAAGGAGAAAGTGAAGATTGAGCTTGACAGAATGCTGGAAGCAGGAATCCTAGAACCTGTTGAAGAGTCAAAGTGGATTAGCCCTATGATAGTGCAAGACAAGAAGATAGGAGAGATCAGGATTTGCATAGATCTCAGAAATATGAATGATGCCTTTTTACATGATCCCTTCCCTACACCATTCACTAACGAAGTGTTAGATAATGTGGGAGGTTAGGAAGTGTATTCTTTTACAGATGGATTTTCAGGATACCATCAAATCCAGATTTCCAAGGAAGATCGCCACAAGACTACATATGCAACAAAATCGGGATCCTATCAGTATACAGTGATGCCATTTGGATTAAAGAATGCCCCAACCATCTTTTCCAGGGTGGTGGTCGAAGCATTCAAGGAGTTTTTGCATAAATTTCTAGAAGCATACTTTGATGATTAGACTGTTTTTAGTTTATTAAAGAATCATATTGAATGTCTAGGGCTAATGTTGGATAAATGGAGGTAGTGTCAAAATTATTTGAATATGAAGAAGTGCATCTTCTTCTCACCATTTGGAGTTCTATTAGGACATATTTTATGTAAGCCAGGATTTTTGGTAGATCCATCCAATATCGCCATTATAGTTGATCTACCCCCTCCTACGTCATTCAAACAACTGTGCACTACGTTGGGACACACAGGCTACTACAAGAAGTTCATTAAGGGATATGCTCAGATTACAATGCCCATGGAGAAGTTTTTGAAGAAGGATTGTCAGTTTAGTTGGACAGAAGAATGCAAGCAGAGCTTCGACACACTAAAACATAAAATGGTTACTGCACCTATTCTGGTTTTCCCAGACTGGACCAAGGAATTTCATGTGCATGTCGATGCATATTCCATTTCTTTAGGAGCTATGTTAGAACAACCCGGAGGAAGATATACTGACCACCCGTTAGCCTTTTCTAGAAGGAAGCTATCAACTGCTGAGATTAATTACACCACCACCGAGCGAGAAGGGTTAGCCATGGTATATGCATTGCATAAATTCTGCCACTACTTGTTGGGACGACACTTTAAAATGTTTACTAATCACTCCATGCTAAAATACCTAGTCAACAAGACAGTGTTGGGGGGAAGGATATGCAGATGGCTTCTGCTATTTCAGGAGTATGATTTTGAGATCATAGTAAATCCAAGAAGAATGAACAAAGGTCCTGACCACTTGTCAAGGTTGGAACATGGTGAAGAGATGACCACTTTGGAGAATGAACTACTGGATGCATAACCACTGTCCATTAAAAATATCGATGACCACTTCACATAGATAGTTATGTTCCTATCAACAGGAATGACACCTAGTGAGTACATAATTCCTCTGAAGAAACAACTAGTTGTGCGCACTGCAGACTTCTCACTTGTAGCTGGACATTTATACAAGATGGGACCTGATGAGATATTGAGAAGGTGTGTTATGGAGGTAGAATGAATACTGATCCTTGCAGAATCTCATGAAGGAATCATAGGAGGACATTACGTAGGGAAAGAAACTACACAGAAGGTTCTTAGAAATGGACTTTGGTGGCCTACCTTACATAGAGATGCTAAATACTATTCCAGAGCCTGTGATGTATGCCAAAGAGTTGGGAAACCATATAGAAGAGACAAAATTCCATTGGTACCACAACTAAGCCTACAAGCATTTGAGAAATGGGCCATTGACTTCGTTGGACCTACAAACCCACCAAGAAATCATACAAGAGCAAGGTACATAATTACAACAACATAATACTTGACCATATGGACCGAGGCAAGAGAAGTTAAGAACTGCATCACAACTACAGCTGCACGCTTCATATTTGATGACATCATAACCAGGTTTGGATGCCCAAAGATCCTTATGAGTGATCAAGGAACACATTTCATCAATAAGATAGTTGAAGCCCTGACTGAAGACTTTGCAGTCCACCATCAGAAGAGCACACTGTACCATCCACAAGAAAATGAGACAGTTGAAGCATTCAACAAGATTTTGGAAACAACACTAACCAAGATTTGCAGTGTGAACAAGGATGATTGGGATTTAAGAGTACTAGTAGTATTATGGGCCTATAGAGCTACTTGCAAGAAACTAACAATGCAAACCCCTTTCAAGTTGGTATATGGTCTTGAAGCTATTGTTCCAATGGAATATTTGGTATCGAGCCTAATAATTGTTTCCTTTATAGATATGGATGACTCAGGCACTATACAAGAGAGGCTTGCACAGTTGGTTGAACTAGAGGAAGATAGATTCATTGTAGGATTACATCAGCAAGTTTAGAAGGAAAGAGAGAAGGCCTATCATGATAGGCACATCTAGAAGAAGGCATTCAAACAAGGTGATCTAGTACTGGTATATGACATCAAGTTCATAAAAAATCTTGGGAAGTTCAAAATGAATTCTCTAGGGCCATATGAGATCTCTTATGTTACAGAGGGAGGAGTTGTGCAATTGAATACGTTGAATGGAGAATGGAAGGAAGGTTTGGTGAATGGGAGCCGACTGAAGTTGCACTATGAAAACTAGTTGCCTCGCAACTCTCAATAAAAGCATGAAGAAAAGGGTATAGGTACCAAGTGCAGTTGAAACTGGGTACCAGACACAGAAAAGACAATCTACACAAGGGAAACCGAGGAGGCATCAAGGAGAAAGTGGAGGTTGCACTACGCAGTCTAGAATCGAAGTAAAATAGGAAGCTAAGATCTGAAGTGCCTCAGGACGAGTCACAAGTGGGTGTTGGGGGCTTGTTGGCCCTTGGTTATGGAAGCACATGAATATCAAGGAAGAAAAAGGCAGAATATGAACTTCGCGGAAGACACAGTGACTGTTATTAGGTCGAAGTGAGCAAAAGAGAAGAAAAGATGGAGCAAAGTAATCCATTGGACGAAAAGATTGGGGATGCCAAATAAGCAAGAAAGAAGGATTGTGGACAACTCAATAAGTGGAAAAAGCCACCATTGGATGCTTTGGAGCACCTTTCAATAAGGAAGCAAAGATAGGTTGGCGAAGCCCTGAAAATATGGGTCAAGTTGACCTAGGGTTTTAGACACCTAGGGTTTTGGTATCTAGGATTTTGGACACCTAGATTTTGGCCTAAGGATGTCAATGAGCTATTGTAATGTATAAATAGTGGTCTAAAGGACCTCTGTTGGGTTGGTGTTGGTGTTATGATTATTTTTGTTGTCTTTGTCGTTGTGTGATCTAGTGAGTAGTAGTGTGTGAGAAATAAGTGGTGAGTACGAGAGCCTTCTTGTATTGTAAGATATTCAGCTGGGTGCAAAGATCAACCCTGAAACTAGGTGCGCAGGGAGGGGAGGGAAAGAGAGGATAAGAAAGAAGATATGCTAGCTAAGAGCGCAGACAAGAACTGTATGCATTACCATAATATATTATAGCACAGTTCTGTGGACATAGACCTAGAGAGAGGGTGAAGCACATATATTTTGTGTTTTGTGTGATTGGTATTCTGTCTCTATCATTGATGTACTATAATTGCATTACTACTTTAGATCTGATAAGTATATGTGTAGAGTAGATCCAAGATGATAAGTGATATATGAATGTTGTGTTGTTCTTGTGTTAGATCCAATTGATATCCCCTTTGGTTGTAGACATCTCTGTCCTGCAACCCCCTCATAATTTCTATGGGTGAGACTACATCTTCTTTACAGGTGTTGTCGAAAGGGCCAATAGTTAGGGCTTGTTGGTGTGCTACTAGAGTTGAACCCTGGGTCTGCCCCTATGCCAACACCTTACGCTCTTCCCCACGAGGATTTGAACCAGTTCAGATGAATCGCAAGAGCTTACGCTTGACAAATTGGAGCACTACCCTTAGCTCCATTACTCCCTCATAGAAAACAAGTAAGCAAACCAGTGGTCGACAGCCTCGACTAAGTTTGTTTTTACACAGTATAAGACTTGATATATTTCACCCTCACCAAGATCAAACATCCCATCAATCTAATGCCTGAAAAAACAACTAGTAATTTCTCTGAGCTCGACAATTTTTTTGACGAGGAAGGGTTTAACTCGAAACGTTAAGCTTCAGAGTCGGATGACATCGAAGATAACAATTACCATAATGAAGAAAGGGGAAACCCACCTAAAGATAATCAATCGTGGTTGACTAGAGATGCTACGGAAATCCTTGGACGAGTACATAATCTTCCCTGACATCTAGAAAAGTTAATCCCTAAATTTGACCTTGAAACCTCAGGATTGCCTGAAGACCATATCAAAAAGTTCATACTAGCTATTAGGCTTATGAATTTCCAACATGAAGACGTGGTATGTAGGATTTTCCCCTATACTTTTGAGAATTCAGCCTCCACGTGGTATTTCAACTTTCCTATAGGGTCGATAACTAGTTGGACGAAGTTTAAAAGGATTTTCTAGATAAATTTACAGAAGAAACCACTATAGGAGACTTGATGGTTGAGTTGTTCATCACCACCATGAGTTAAAAGGAGAAGGTTAAGGAATTGAATCAAAGATTCAAAACTATCGTAAACAAATTTCAACGCAAAGCTAAACCCACTCAGGAGTTTCAAATCTATGTATACGCTAATGCTCTCCTTGGTTCCATTTCCATGTTTGTGAAGAGGTCTGCCAAAACAAACTTAGATGAGAATTTTGAGGAAGACAAAACAATATAATTCCAAATGAAGGGATGTAAATAAAGGAAGGTATCATTAGTTAAGAAGGAAGTTCAACCTCCGCCCAGGAGAGGACTCTTGTTGACCAGACCCCCAGGGAAACGAACAAAACAAGGTCCCAAAAAAGGAAGTGGAGATATAGAAGACCTACAATGAATGATAAAGAAGTTTTCAAACGAAATCATAGACATGAAAATAAGTGAAGGGGAAGGAAACCAAGGTCAAAGGCCCTATAAACCATTTTTTAAAAGAAATCCATTGTTCTAATCAATTGAACCTCCCCCAACCAACTTAAACATCAATCTGGTAAATGTGGCATCTGATTCTTGTTGTACCTATCACCAAGAGAAAATTTGTGAAAGAGACTTTCGACAATGGGTGCATGCCATGAATTTTATTTCCTACTGGTTCCTAAACAAAGTTTCCCTTACCGAACAATCAAGTGGCTCAGCTACGAATATTATTGATCAGGAAGAAGTTGACCCATGGAAGGAAACAACCATGCTACTATGGGACCTTGACCTACTGATGCCTTTTGATTACCTATTAGAGGTTCCATAACCACCCACAAAGGTCTTGGGTGTGCAAACGTGAAGTAGGGGTCAGCCGGTCTCAAAGGACCTTACCGTAGCACACATTTCAAGAGGAAAACAATCGTCTGATCACCCAATATAATATATTTTCTCCCAAATAAATATTATAAACATCCATACACGAGAATCACCCAAGCTAGACTATAACATAGTAGAAGATTTAAAAAAATTGAAGGAAAATATATCGGTCATGGACATGTGTAGAATTCCCTAGCAAAAGGACTTTCTGTTACAAGATTTGAATTTAGTAGAAAATCCTATAAAAAACACTGACCAAGGAGAAAATACATCCCTCTTAGATCTAAGAAATAAGCCAATTGTAAATGCTTGCTTTGAGGATAAAAAGGGAAAGATTTTTTTCCCACCATTCCTCTTGACATTTGAAGTCTTCAACATAAACCTCCATAATTGTTTGGTTGACTCAGGGGCATATTCTAATGTTATGTCATTATCTATATGAAAGAAATTAAACACAATCCCTCTCAAAAGTGATAAACATGTGATACAACTAAATAGAACCCAGGTGAAAATTATGGGAGAACTCAAGTATGTCATGATCAGGATGGGGACACACCCAAAATTTGTTCAAGTGATTGACGTCATTGTAGTAGATATCCTCGAAGCTTATTGATTGCTACTTAGTTGAGATTGGTCCGAGAAGTTAAATGAATACTTTAGTATAGACTATGCTCACATTTTGTTTCCATTAAAGGGACGTGCAAATATGATCCGGATTGATAGGGAAATATATCTAAAACATACTATCACTGACCTAGAAGCCCTCAACAAACCCTCTTCGACAAATTTCCCCATACTAGGCAATTATTACTGTGACTCCTATTTTGATAATTTCTCCCCTCTCTCATCTAATGTTCCTCTTACTCAAAACTCTGAAATGAATTTTCAAGAAAAATTTCCGATGACGACAGAAGAAATCCTCTTCTGTCAAAAACCTTTGTTAAAAACCACGAAGCAGATAGGAGAAAAGGAGGAAAGTGGTAGGAAAAAATAAACTGATGGTTTTCGATCACAAGTTTGAACCTTGTACTTTGATGGGTCTAAGAGCCAAGAAGGATCGAGAGTGGGGTGTATCCTCATTGATCCCAGAGGTAAACGAAATTTCCTTTCCTGCAGACTAGAATTTGAATGCACAAACAACACTGTCGAGTATGAAGCTCTAGTACAAGGGCTAAATAAATCCATAGAATTGAATTTTAAAGAACTAAAGGTTTTCAGAGACTCTGAAATCATTGTTAGACAAGTAAGGAACACTATACACTGCAACTCTCCCCACCCGAGGAATTATCAACATGAAGTGTATAGACTAATAGAACATTTTGAAGCCTTCTACATTACAACGATCCTGAGAACAAAGAAAACTCTTGCTTATTCCCTGTCTGCCACTGCCTCAAGGATATCCCCTTTAGAAGACTACCAAGCCTCCTGATTCACTATCAAGTTACTCTAAAATCCATCGGTGCCCAACAATATTTCTAATTGGAAGGTATTTGAAGGATATGAACAAATCATAAACTTCTAACCAATCAAGAAAATTTCAAAGATCTAGCTATTGACGATGAAATATTACAGGAACAACTAGCGGAAACTGATCCCCATGTACAAAGAGTTGAAACAGATCAATTGACTGAAAAACTGAGGTTTCACATGATATCGAAAGGGGTAGCCAATTTAGAGAACCTTTTTAACTTAAGGGAAATATTCAAAGGGTCAATGAACACAAAGAAAGGGAGTTCCTTTCCCATGTATGAGACTATAAATCTGGGAACCCCAGAAAAGCCTAAGAATATAAATCGTAGCAAGACAATATCTAAGGAAGAAAGGAAGGCCTATCTCAAACTTTTCAGAGAGTATCAAGATGTTTTCACATGGTCCTACTAAGATCTGAAGACTTATGATACTCATATCATTCAACACACAATCCTGTTAAAAACAAGAGTAAAACCCTTCCAATAGAAGCTCAAGAAGTATCACCCATGTATGGAGCCTCTCATGTGTCAGGAGTTGAATAAATTAATAGATTATAAGATTATCTTCCAGGTTAGACACTCTGCATGGGTAGAAAATTTGGTTCCTGTCAGAAAAAATAAATTGGAGATTGATCTATGTGTGGATTTCAGAAACCTCAACAGAGGATCAAAAAGGGAAAACTACCCAGTCCCACTGATGGACAAACTCTTGTAGGCTGTGTCTGGTTCTGATATTTTCTCCTTGCTGGATGGTTTTTCAGGTTATAACCAAGTTCTAGTTTCGGAGGAAGACCGATTTAAAACTACCTTCTAAACCAAGTGGGGAACCTTTTCTTGTAAACGCATGCCCTTTCGGTTAATCAATGTAGGGGAAACCTTCCAAAGGGCCATGGATGCAACATTTTAGGGACTAATAAACAAATGTGTAGTAGTTTATTTGGACGACGTGACTATGCATTCAAAGATCAAATAATATCACATCCAACACATAACCCACATTTCTGAAAGGTGTAGGAAATACGGTATATCCTTAAACCCTAAGAAAACTATCTTTCGTGTCAAGGAAGGGAAAATACTAGGTCATATTATATCTCAAGCAAGAATTCACATAGAACGAGAACGAATTAGGGCTATAGCTCAACTTCCATTACCACAGAAAAAAAAATTCTATGCAATCCTTGTTTGGGAAAATCAATTTTGTGAGAAAGTTCACTCCCAATTTCGCTGAAACTATCAAACCCTTATAAAATATGATATGCAAAGATGTTGAATTTAAGTGGGATGATGAACGAAAAAGTAATTTTAACAATATTAAGAATGCAATATCTCAGACCCCAGTGTTGCGAAGTCCCTAATTTAGCAAATATTTCTTCCTTTACAGTTTTTCTTTTGACCAATCGTTAGATGCAGTATTGACTCAGAAGGATGATGACAACAATGAGGCCCCGATCTCATTTATGAGCACTAATATCCAAGGGGCCGAACTAAATTACCCTATGATAGACAAGCATGCTTGCGGTGTATAAGGCAGTGAAACACTTCAGATTTTACATCCTAAATAACAATACAAATTCATTGTTCCTCATCCCACAGTCTGATCCCTATTCACTCAAGAGAATATGGGGGAAATAAGAGGGAATGGGATGGAAGTGTTCCAAGAATTTGATCTCGATATAAAACATGCCAATGTAGTTAAAGGACAAGGATTATGTAAACTGGAAGCTGAAGCCCAGGACCAAGTAAATGAAGACTTCGGGTGGGAGAATGAATTAGTATTATGGTGTAGTGAAGCTTCATACATATCCCCAGGGAAAGATTCTTGGTATGGTAAATTATCTTATCTCCTTCACCATGGGGATTGCCTAGAAAACCTAAAACCTAAGGAAAGGAGAGATCTCAGGCTAAAATTAACACAATAAGGCCTCATAAATTCAGTTCTCTTCCATGTTAATTATGATGGAGTATTTTTAAGATGCCTTAAATGAGAAGACGCAAACAAGGTTCTGAAGGAGCTCCATGATGGTCCTGCAAGTGGACACTTCGCAGGGAGTACCACCACTCACAAAATACTGAGAGTCGACTATTACTGGCCTACTCTGTTTAGGGATGCTCACACATA
>ML844522.1:11769-37585 GCA_009831015.1 Picea engelmannii | reverse complement strand
AGTTGGCATTGTGAGCTCTCTTACAGGCTGCATTGCAACCTATTTGGCATGCATCTTCCACGCTGGAATAACAGCACCTAACATCTTCTCCTTGACTTGCCATGCTCTGTGTGCACAGGCCTTGCACCTATATGCCATTGCAAAAGATTAACAAAAAAGGGTAAGTTTCTAAATAATTTCTGATAAGCATTTCCATAGAAGAATAACTAGGTTGAAGTATAGATACCTGCGCAAACACTCGGATTGTGAATAGGCCAGCTTGCTGCAACGCTGTCACTCCTTTCACAGAGATTGCTCGATAATAGTCCGGTGAATCCTTCTGCATTTTGCTTTACCAGTGCTTTAATTCCTTTCTCCTATCATACAATACATTACATGGTCTGATCAACTCAATTTATATTCTTCCTCTCATCTATATTCATACGATCAATCCATCGCTCTCTTTCATTTTGTTCCGAAAACACAATTCAGAATTGTTGTACCGGATCACTTCGCTGATTCAGCGCTACGGACAACGAGAGATGCGGAGACTGACACTGTTAGGTTTTATGCGTGGCATTTTATGGTTGAATATTTTTCACCGTATCGAGCTCTGGTGGATTTGAGTACATATTCTTGTTATCCTATGGAGAGAATATCTGACAGATTGCTTTGGCTTTTGCTTTATCCTGTATGCTTCAGCTTTTGCTTTGTTTAAATTTTATTCTCTCTATAATTGAAATAAAAATCTATAATTTTTAATTTCAATAGCTATGAAAATCATGAAACTCTTGGCATGTCAAAAAAAATTATATTGGAGAACAATGAATTTATGCTTTTTATGTTACTGGAGCTTTGTTTTGAGTTAAGTTTTATTTTGAGTCAATGTTTATAGACACCGTTTGTTGTTATGAACGTTTTAATCATTTTAACTACTTTATAAAAAAATATATTGGAGAACAATGAATTTATGCTTTTCATGTTAATGGAGATTTGTTTTAAGTTAATACTTATAGAAATTATTTGTTGTTATAAATATTGTAGTTATTCTAGTTATTTTTATAAAAATTATATTGGAAAACATTAAATTTATGTTTTTATGATAGATTAATGAACACAAATTTGGGTAATATTTGTTGGAGGACTTCATATAAACTTGTTTGCATATTGTACAAGAATTTAGTGTTCATCATCATTCTTTTTAATTGATTGGTCATTGTAATACACTTATATAGTGGACACAAATAATTAAAAGCAATTATCATAAGAAATATGAACTACAAAAAATAAAAGAAAAATAGCAAGAATATTGAATTTGAAAAATATTAGCCTTTATATTTATAATCTAGAAAATAGAGTGTTATGTTAATGGGCCTCTTTGAGGAAGAAATCTGGATCAAACATTACATAACTTCCTACCTCTATAAATAGTTTCTTACTAGACAAACTCTAATCGCTAGTGGTGCCACATCAATGTGTACCAACTTGTTGTGGCAAACAACACCCCCCTTATTTTCTTCTATGCTTGATTGAAAATTAGGGTCCCTATTTTTATGTGAGTTTTCATTTTATCTTTGTTTTCATTTTTCTTATGTGATTGGTTTGCTTATGAAATGGATTGCTTTCTACTGGACATTATTATATCACAACAACTTGGTTAATTATTGAAAGTAGTTTTAATGTGAATTCCTCACATTCACATTGATTTGAAACATGATTATAAGGAATATTTTTACATCATTTAGTAATTGACAAATGATTCTAAAATATGATTTGGCTACATGGAATCTAGTCGTGTTCTTAATTACAATTATCATCAAGGTTTTTATTATGCAAGCTTAGGTGTTTGAACTTTATTTTGAGTAAAACGGACTCTTTATTTTTGTCTTTGAAATACAAACATTTTAGTCATATCATCTAAGGCTTGCTTTAAAATATTAGATTTTCATTATGAGTCAATGTTGTGATTTCAATGGGTTGATTAAAATTTTTCGATAATTGAGTGTTTATTAAATCTTATTGAGTTAATTTTCTCAAATTTATAAAATATTCCCAAATCCCAAAATACAATGTCGAGTTTGGTATGAATTTATACTTATTTAGAAGGTGTGATATCAATTTGATTTGATTCTGTTAATTGGTTTTTCTTAGCTAGAGGATTATGTAGCTACTATTTTAATTAATAATTGTTATTAATTTAATTTTTTTTTACAAGTGTCTATTACAAAGATACAAATGGACCTTTGTTTCCAAATATTCCAAAATAATTCATTCAAATGGAATCATTCATCTCCACGGCTTGGGAAAGACAAAGTTGAAGATTCATGTCAGCTCATAAGAGGTAAAGTTTCATCTTCACATTCCAAGAAAATTGTGAGGAATCTCCCAAAACGGCCATAAACCCACTTGTTGAACAGGCTGGTTTACCTTTTACGTGAGATATTTTCTCCAAGGGTGAATATTTTTGGAGGAATCCTTATCCGATTGAGAGGGAATTTCCTAGATTTTTTGTTGCGCCCAATCTCTAGGAGGCAAACTTCCAGCTTCATTTCCAGTAAAATGGTGATGAATCTCGTAAAACGATCGAAAACCCATTTTCATAACGAGCCGATTTACTTCACATAGAAGTCGTTTCCTCAAAAACTGAATACTTTGAGAGATATTCCCTATTTTTCAAAAAGAATTTTATCATAATTCATGTATAAATATAAGATCTTGAGAGCTACCATGAGATTTTCAATTTTCTGCAAGAGGGGTACTCTTTGCACTATTGTAAGCAAAATTTACTTTTGTAGAACTTGTCTTAATATTTAGATCCAAAAGAGGGGAAATTTTGTAGGGAGAAAGATTGTGAAATGCACTATTGTATGAGAGAGTTTTTCTTTCTGTACGATAAATAAAGTTCTGAATTTTTGAGAGGAGAGGTTATGTACTATTTCAAAAGAATTTTTTGAATAAATTTAGAATTTAGAAGGACTGTACAAGAATTAGCAATTTGGAGCTAATAATAAGTTTGTTTTTCATTGCACTATTATACGAATGCGAGGCTCGTTGTTAACTTCTTTGTGCTAATTTTTTTTTTCTTCAATTAGTATAGATAATGGATGTCAATACTATTGTTGTTTTATTACTTTATGCTATTTGATGTTCTGTAAAACTATCTTTGCAAATGTTTACAAGATTGAATCAGAGTTAGTTATTGGATTTGAAGATACTTGGATAAAGTTAATAATAATTATTTATTAGTTCAACCTTTATCCTGGTTTTGTTATAATTATCAGTGCATCAAGTGAATTATTTCCTAATGTATTGATCTACATTTGATTTCACATTCATTTACTTATTATTGGGTTTAAGTCTATGCAAGAAGTGCTTCAATAACTATTTATTGAGATCACTTTTATTGTATATTTGCATAAACTTCCATCAATTATATGAACTACTTCTATAATCTGTTAGGAACACTTTAACCTTGAATCCAATTGTAGTTTTCTCTTCTTCTTCTTTTACATCTTTCTCTTGATTAGGATAAGGACTAATCCTTTCCTGATTGATATAGTTTTGGCTTTATCTTTGTTTCTTGCATACTAGAATAAATATCATTTGCATGTAGAATACTTTGCATTTTCCAGAGTCTCCATACACAAGAGAAAAATCTACTATGGTCTTGTTGTGCCCTTGTTTCAGGAAATAATTACCTTCTTCAAGCAACTCCAAGAAGGTAATTCCTTCTCTTCTCTCTACCAATAAAAACAAGTAACAAGATACATTAGCAGATAGAAGGCCATGTATATATTTTTGTACATATAGATTAGTCTAGATTAGATTAACATTAGATTATGTTAGTCTTAGATAAAGGGTAACTGGACCCATAACCCTGTAGGAATCACCATCCCAAACGGATAAGGGTCTAATTGGGAACCTGACTGGGTGGTATCCCCAATGTTGATTATGGTCATTTTTGGACATCAACACAACTACATAGTTAGAATTATTTCATAATGATGACTCTTTCACATTAATTACCTATAAACCAACTACCTAGCAAACCTTATTAAAAGAGGATGAATTTGTACATTAATTCATTAATTTCTAAGTACTCCTAAGTAGGGAGGTTAGGGTAAGACCTTAACATGGTCTCCCCTTTTAATGGGATTTTTTCCCTTAAGGATAGAGGTGTGAAAAGTGCCAACTTGTAACTCCTTATACAATCATGAAGTCTTACACCACCTTATTGTATTTCACATTATTTGATATAAATTTTATCCTAAGTGTGTATTAGATCATATTTTTCCTCCTTCTAGTCTTATCTCTTGATGAGGTGTTGGTTTGGGAGTGAATCTAGTTTCTGAGGTGCTTTCATCTATGTATTATAGATTGTATCATTGTAATGAATATTGTAATGGAGTAGAATATGGATTAAGAGATTTTATACCAAATTCTTATATGATGTTTAGTGTTTTATTTTTTAACAAAGTATCATAGTTATTATGGCCTTAAGAGCATGATAATAAAATGGTAGTTTTCCATAGAAAATGAAGAATTAAAGCTCCATGTTAATGACCCATAAAAATATTCAAAAATATTAGTTGACGATGACTATTCTCAACACAGAGCATGATAATAAAATGGTAGTTTTCCATAGAAAATGAAGAATTAAAGCTCCATGTTAATGACCCATAAAAAAATTCAAAAATATTAGTTGACGATGACTATTCTCAACACATCTGACTAGACAACGGATACCCTTAGTGTTCCCGTGAAGTAAACAAGTACAGTGAAGGAGACAAAGGACGATGGATTTGGTAAAGCGATTCTACCCATTTTGTCATGCATTTTATTTTTGAAATGAAACCACATCTGAAAATAAGAATTAAGAATTTAATGGTATTTGGATTGCCATCAGATCTAGCCAGCCTTGCTATAAAATAACATGGCTTAATGTGATCAGAATCTATTCACAAATCCGTGATATTCTGAAAATATAATGGGAGTGGCCCATGATATACATTGGATGGGTCACTTAATAAAGCATGTATGTGAATTTTGAATATGTTATTAGTGCTTCATGCAATCTATGAGTTCGTAGCTCATGTATTTTGCTAGGATTCCTTTCTCTTATTGGTAGATATAATTCTTCTTATTTGGAAATTAAGATATAAAAACACATGGTTAGAACCAAAATACAACCACAAGGATTTTTCCAAACTTGACAAGTGGCTCATGGAGAAGCTGGGTGATTTCTTGAATCCCCAAGATGATGTCTCATTTGAAAAAACACTAGCGGAGTTGTTTCCGAGAAGGGTCATATGAATATGGAAGCCTTTTAAGGCTCATGTTCTTGTCACCGTCACTTTTCTTTAAAGCGTTGTTGTCCACCTTTGTTAGTTTCATCAAACTAATAGGCAGAGACATGTATGAAGAAAAACACTGGAAAACTCATGCGGCATGGATCTCCCTTTTCATTATTAAATAGATGCTCTACAATAGAGATTTGAATAACAACCCTAAAATTTTGATACTGTAAAAAACCAAAAAAAATCCATTAATTTCAATTGTTACATTCTTCAACAATGACAATGCCTAAGTGTTATATTTGAAACTCAAAAAAAACTGTTCCCAATGGTTTGGTGAAGATATCTTCTAGATGATCTATAGATCCAAAAAAGTGAACATAAATTTTACCATTGTTGACACGATCATGAATAAAGTGATAGTGAGTGTCAATGTGTTTTCTCTTCCAATGAAACACATGGTTTTTGGACAATGCAATTGCTAAACTATTGTCATAGAAAATAAAAGTTGGCTCCTTTTCCACATGTGCAAGATCTTTCAAGAGTCTTCTTAGCCATACTGCATGGCATTATGTTATAGTAGCTACTACACATTCTACTTCTGTAGAAGATATTGAAACAACGGGATGCTTCTTAGAATCCCATGAGGTCAAATTTGTGCCTAAATGAAAAAAGAGTCTTGAGGTGTTTTTCCTATCATCAATGCTACCAAAAAAATCCTTGCATCTATATCATGTAAGTATGTTGTATTAAAAAGTTGTGTACCACAATCCATAATCAATTGTACTTGCAATATACCTTAAAATTCATTTTCCAACTTTCTAGTGAGAGTCCTTGGGAGACTCCATACATCTGGAAATGAAACTAATTGCATTCATAACATTAGGTCTAGTTGCAGTAAGATAAATGAGGCTTCCTACAAGCCTCTTATACAGTGTTGAATCAACTACTAATCCATCGTCCCGCTTGCTTAATTTTGTTCCTGTTGCAATTGTTATCGGACTAATCGGTAATTGCGGACACAAACTGATCTCCCTAGTTTCACCCCAAAACTAAAAAAAAAACAAGACAACATATTAAACCTTCCTTAGACTTCAGTTATCAAATAAGAAGAGGATCCAAAGCATACCTTTTAAATTTTGTAGTCCTGACCTTGTCAATGTGATCCCATCTTCGTCATGAGGCTTATGGAGAAATATTTGCAAAGAAACACAAGCCAACGAAGACAAGAATAACAGAGTCTATTTGATATGAAACTATGTACGTGATCAAGGAATCATACAATATGGACAAATAACATTCATATAGGAAAGAAAAGTATATATGTATTAAAGAATGTGGAAGAAAGATACAACCATATGCCTTAATGTTGTAAGGTCCCTTCCAATAGTTCCTTGCTTCCCACACACTTCTTTCTCCATGGATTCTGAGATCAACAATCTATCTTGACAAAGCAAAGCCCAAAGCTACAAAAAATTACTCAAGCTCACAACAAAAGCTGGTCAACTCAATCCAAGCTAACCTTCCCCATGAGAACTCCTCTCCTTTTATAGGATGAAAAGGATAGGGTGAAGAGGTTAGGATGATCCCATAAGATCAGGGATGTGAATCACATCCAAATTGATCGGAGGCCACCTCACCCTCGAAGCTTCTATTCTGGAACTTTCTAGAAATTCTTCTTTTTCCTTCGTATGAAAATTGTCTCACCCTTAACACTAAGAAATATGCGACAACGTCGCATGCCACTGTGGGGAAACCTATGATGATCCTATATCGTCGCACACTTAACACTAAGAAAGGTGCGACGATCCATTTTTATAAAGTTTTTGACAAAGGAAAAGATAATTTTCATCTTTTTGGGAAAATTCATGTTCATTCTTCTTCAGGGATTAAGACAATTGATCCTTCTAAAGAAAAATGATAGGTTTACATCATTAACGGTCATAGGGGTGAAAAAAATAATGTGTAGCAGAGATCCCCCCAAAGTATGAAGTTAGAAAAGAGTGATAGCCGAAATACTTTGTCGAGTGTGTGTAGGGAACAAGGAACATGTCGGGTGGAAACCTGCCAACAAACAAGGAAATACAGTACAATAATATATCACCACTGAGGTAGGCATTTTCATACTGACAATACAAACGAATCAAAGCATAAATGTCGACATGAAAAGATCCATGTGAAGTAAGATAACTCATGGCCACCAAACATACACTGTGGATCCATGCCATTATGACTCAAATCTGAGCATAGTCATGAAAAATACATTGTGGATCTATGTATTAAAGATTAAAATTTGAACATAGCCACGAGACATACACTATGGATCTATGCAATAGTATAATCTAAATACACTCCAATGCAACCTGAATCTGTTAGAAAATATCCAAGGTCTTCTTCTCCACCACTCTATAGTACGAATCTAACCATGTGAATACATGTGTTGAAGTCGAACATGGTAGAAACCACTTGATTATCGGTCATTAGTGTATATTGTTAAAAAGTGTGAGGGAAATCACCATTAATGTCAATGAATCCCAAGATACACTAGTACAATCCAACAGGTGTGAATTTGTGAGTTGAATTCGAACACTCAGTGAAATCTCTCGATCAGGGGTCAATAATGAAAACCCATTGTTGAAAGTGAGGAAACCTATCATTGAGGTATGAAAGTTCCAAGGTACCAATTAGTTTCTAAGTCTAATTCTTGGATAATGAGTTGAAGTCGACAGGAAAAGACTCGTCACGGGAGGGCCTTAATGTATCTTCCATCAATGACACGAAATAGGTAAAAATATTTGAAGTAGATCAAAGTAACAAATGATTCAGGAATGACTCAGGGAGGGCCGACATAATAGAATGCTTAAGGACTGCAGAAATGGACGACGCAATAGAAGGATTTCCGGGTTGAACTTCTCTTTGAACATATTGACGACACGAAAACTATTTTGGAAACACTAACTCAAAAACAGGGATCACAGACCAATTTTTAATATTATAAAGGAGTATGATCAAGAGACAAGAGGATTTTCCAACCTAGACACAAAGCGAGTGAAAGGGTGTCATGTTCAAAAGCAACTCTTTCATATAATATAGGTTTAGATACATTTCTTTCCCAATTTCCCCCCCACCATTTCTGGCGAGTACCTCTTTATTTTTACACAAGCTTGAGGAGGATAACATATGCTTGAATTGTAATATCATCCTTCAGATGAGTCCCTCGAAGTATTTTTAAAGAACCCTAGAAATGAGTGGTTCGGTCCCATATGAGCCTTTCGATGTTTGTTTTACGAGTCCAAGGAAAGAAAACTCATGGGTTTTTCATGTTTAGAGACTCTAAAAAACACTTAAAGAAAACTCCAAACTGTCATTTTTCGTAAAGTAGTTTGATGAGACCGAAAAAGAGATAAACTACTGCTCTACAAATGTTTTCTTCAAATGCTTTAACGAGCTTGAAAAGAACAAGATAGATCGACAATCTTTTCATGTTTAGAGAGTCTGAAAAGAGCTTAAAAGAAACTCCAAGGGGTTCCTTTTTTGTGTAACCTTTACACTTCTGAAAAATTGATAAAATTTTACTTGGTTACATTCTCATTGATTTATGAGCACGAGAAAGAACAAAGACTAAGCTCGGGATTGTTTTCATTTTTATGTAAGCTTAAAACTAAACAAAATTATGCTTGGGATAGATTTTATTTTTACACAATATTAAAACTAATTAAAACTATGCTTGGACCTAGTTTCATGTTTACACAAGATTGAACCAAAAGAAACTATGCTTGAGGTAGGTGGTTTCATTTTCACACAAGAATGAACCAAATTAAAAACTATGTTTGCGACTTCCCAATGCATGGTTCACGAATTCACATGGTTGGTACTTATCCCCCAGCTTAAGAAACTAACGGCTCAACTTTAGCATGAAGTCCAGAGGATGGAATCATTTCCCCCCAAGCTTCGTCTCATCCAATGGCATAGGCGGATGATTTCAAGCTTCAAATACTATATGTAACAAAGTACTTGAATCAATCGAAGACGGGAAAAATCTATTTCATTTTTTAACGAGCTTGCCACAAAGAAGAAAAACTATGCTCGAGAATCTAGGTTCAATCCCCAAACCTCTGTTTCATTTTTCAACGAGCTTGACACAGAAACATGAACTATGCTCGTAATACCAGTTTCATTTTTTAACGAGGTTTCCATAGAGATGAAAAACTATCCTCGTAAGCTCCATTTCATTTTTTAACGAGGTTTCTATACAGACATGAAAACCATCCTCACAATTGGTTTCATTTTTTAACGAGCTTGAAATCAGAAAACCATGCTCAAAGCTGGTTTCATTTTTTAATGAGCTTGAAATCAGAAAACCATGCTCAAAGCTAGTTTCATTTTTTAATGAGCTTGAAATAAAAAAACCATGCTCATAAACTCTGTTTCATTTTTTAATGAGGTTGTTATAGAGATGCGAAAATTATCCTCACAACTAGTTTCATTTTTTAACGAGCTTGAAATCAAAAAATCATACTCAAAGATGGTTTCTTTTTTTAATGAGCTTGAAATCAAAAAACCATGCGTATGGCCGGTTTCATTTTTTAATGAGCTTGAAATCAGAAAACCATGCTCAAAGATGGTTTCATTTTTTAATGAGCTTGAAATCAAAAAACCATGCTCAAAGCTGGTTTCATTTTTTAATGAGCTTGAAATCAGAAAACCATGCTCAAAACTCTCTTCTTGATCATGGATTCCAAGAGGACAATGCTCTAGAAGGACACCATGTCAAGGGAAAAAAATCGATCATGGACTCCAAGAGATCTTCACTTGATGGAAGAAACACACTCTAGAAGGAACACATGTCGAGGGTTGTGATAGGGAAAAGGAGATAAGGCTCCAATAGCCCTACTAAAGAGATAACCATGTCAACTACCAGATCCAAGTCATAAGATATTGAGCTTACAACGAGACTCTCATCTGCATCAGCAACTAAAGGCATGGAAGACAATGCCACATAATTAACCTATGGTAGAGGAGATATCAACTGCATATATGAACAGTTCAGGGAAGTCATCGATTTGACTATCAAGTCAGGAGCAACAAACAAAAGTTGATCAATAATCACCACTCGTCCATCGTGCGGGAAATATATCACATAAAAAAGAGTAGAAACAATAGCTTTCATGGAATAAACATAATCTCTCCCAAGGAGTAAATCAAAATCCAAGGGATAATGGACTACCATGACGTCAATAACGACAGTTTTCCCTCCCAAAGTTACAGGAAACTAAGGAAGGAATCTTAAAGGGTGATTGGTTCTTCTATTAAAATATAATAGAGTCTGGGTAACCAACGCAAGTTGAGGATAACCCAAAGATTGCCAAGCAATAGAGAACAAAATACTAATTGATGCACCTTCATCTATCAATGTCTGAGGAACGTCCCAACCAAAAACCTGTATAATGGTAATATTGAAAGGAATATGAGAAGGAAGACAAGGTCTAGTTAGAACACCCCAATCAAAAAGGATGACCTCATTACTTGGAGGGGGTTCCATGGGGGAAGGAGGAAATGCCCCCTAGCATGGTAAATTCTATATCAACGAGAAAAACGTGGGAAACATCGGGTTTAATCTCTAGCGAGAGAGTAGGATCAACTAATAATGACATCAAATTGACCACTTGGGTTTCATTCTCCAAGGGGACAATGGGGTTGACAGGTGGAAACAGATCGACTACTTGGGTTGCACTCTCTAACAAGAGAGTGGGATCGACCGAGGATGAAATTGAATCGACCACTTTATCGATTGGTTCAATGAAGGACGTGACCAGATTGACTACTTGATCAACTGGACTAACCAACGAAGGGACCAGATTGATCAGTCCATCAACTACAGGTGGGTTGAGAGTAAGGATGCGGTAAGAAACTAGAAGTTGATGATGGGAAACAGACATGTCTTCCAGTAATTTCGAGGCTTTGTCCATATGAGGAAAAAGGTGAGTTTGATGACTCCCTCCACATAAGATACACGGGAACTTGACTCTACTTTTCTTATTCCCAATCGTATCTTGACCAGTTGACAGGAGATCATCATTTTGTTCAGAGGTTGGCGAGGGTGTGTAGACCATGCTTCTATAACCTTGGATAGACCAGGGCAATCTTTAAGAAGATGGCTACCCTTACAAAGCCTGGAAGGGTACTTGGGATTACAGGTTGTTTGGGTGATCTTGGCATCATCAACACTCCCAGCATGATTAATAGTAATTGGTTGTTTTCCAACATGTCCGGAAGTGGTTGGAAGTTTGGACCCTTGCTTATTTTTATTCTTCTTAATATTCCTTTTCTTCTTCTTCTTATCCATCAGGTTACTAGCTGAAGATCTTTCACTTGGAAAAGAAGAACAAATAGAAGAAGAACTTTCAAGCGAAGAAGGCGAAGAAGATCTTACTAGTGAGGATGGTGAAGGATCAACATGAGGTTAATGTTCTTGGGGGGAAGTGCTTACAACCGAAGCACTAGCTGCATTCGGGATAACCTGAGTGGAAAACAACCATACCGATAATCCAGTTGTGAGACCTGGAAGGCTCAAGGTAGCGATGTAAGGAGGATCAACGTTTCCGTAAGAAGGAAAAACAAAAGGTTCCGCCAGAGAAGGGGTTTCTTCATTGGTCATTCCAGGAAATGATGCCATTAAACAAAAATCCAACCTAAAGTATTATAGGGAAAAATAAACAACACACGCTAAAAAACTAGGAAGAAAGTAAACAAAAAAAACCTTCTCACAATGAACGCACTAGTTGGTGATGAAATCCAATGTCGTGAGAACAATGTAAGAAGGGGATGAGAGAGAGCAGGTGGAAACGTTACATTGATGACCTGCTTAACGGATTTATGCCTTGGTGCAGGCTCCCACATATAATCATGGGTATACCCTCCAAGGATCCCGAGTGAGTTTGGCCAACGTCGATTCCAGGTACCGTGAAGACTTGCCCCTCCACGGTCACCTCGTGTAAAGACCCTAAAGACATAGGCCACTAAGGTTACCAGTTATGATAATGATGCCTAGGGAAACAGTCGACAATCTGATCCATGCGCAAAGGCAGGGTATCTAAGCCAGAAATCAACTCGAGAAGGTCCCACATGATTTTCTTCTCAAGTGACCCCCAATAATATGCACAATCTCTACACTAAGACCAACAAAGCAGGGTGAGTAACTATGCCAGTCCTAATACGACCTCGTGATTGACCATTGTGTTAGAAGGGATTCCCAGGACAAAATGTAGCAAGTGGATTTAAACTCTCTCTATCACAAGATACTATGTTTTTTAACATCTTTGGAAAGTTATCTTTCACACCTATTGCAAATCTCTACACTCTAAGCTAATGTAGGTTTTCTACCAGAACATATAAAAATGTCTAATCAATTTTTATAAACGCTTTATTTTTAAGGTTGTTGGTTACTCAAGAGGAAAATGGCATGGACGAGATGATGTTTTGACCGACTCTAAACAATGCAAAGAAATGAGAATGAAAATATTTCACTTCGATGAAAGCTATATTACGAGATGCATAATGTCCCAAAATTTAATTAAACTCATCAATATTAAGATCCTCAATAAATGAGCCAAAGAGACTGTACACCAAGACCAAAAATGCCAAAAACCATGCAATTTTGCTACTTCAAATGCAAGGATGCCCCCAATCTAATGTGAAGCAAGAAATTAATATTTTTTTTTTCAAAGATAGATAAAGGCAATATCAAATCTCTATAAAAAAAGCAACCCAAACAAATCTTTTCTTTTAACATGAATTATTCAGAAAAAAAGGAGTGTTATTTCACTAAACAATTCTAAAGAAAAAACAATGCATTGTAACTGAAAGACACTCAAAGCAAGAGATCTCAAATCTTTCGGAAGAAAACAAGATAAAACAAAGAAAATATGGCTAAAAGTAGATTCAAAGTTGTCAAGAAGACTGTAACCAGACTCAACAATTCACCCCAAAACCATGTCTAAGATCTGGGCAAAAAAAACCACCAAAAATTAAAAAAAAAATCACAATCGTCGCAGGCTGGAAGACTAACATAGTGCATCAGCCCTAGATCGTCGTGGATAACATAAGGCCAGAGTGCAATGACATCGCACTGCCTCTCAAGGAAGAGTGTGAGGATCCTAGATCGTCGCACTGTTTCCCATGAAGGTTTCCCAGTGAAATTAAACAGTGAGCAAGTCAATCTGGATCTCCCAGTGACTCAGAAAACATAACCCGTGCAATGAAATAAAGAAATCAAGACTACTAGGAAAACAATATGTTCCCTATTATGGTCGCCAATTTTGTTATCGGACTAATCAGTAAATGCAGAAACAAATTGATCTCCCTAGTTTCACCCTAAAACTAGAACAAAACAAGATAGTATACTAAACCTTCCTTAGATTTCAGTTATCAAATAAGAAGAGGATACAAAGCATACCTTTTAAATTTTGTAGTCCTGACCTCGCCAATGTGATCCCAGCTCTGTGGTGAGGCTTATGGAGAAATATCTGCAAAGAAACACAAGCCAACGAAGACAATAATAACATAGTCTATTTGATATGAAACTATGTACGTGATCAAGCAATCATACAATATGGAAAAATAACATTCATATGGGAAAGAAAAGTATATTTGTATTAAAGAATGTGGAAGAAATATACAACCAGATGCCTTGATTTTGTAAGGTCCCTTCCAACAGTTCCTTTCTTCCCACACACTTCTTGTTCGACAGGTTTTGAGATCAACAATCTATCTTGAAAAAGCAAATCCCAAAGCTACAAAAAATTACTCAAGCTCACAGCAAAAGCTAGCCAACTCAATCCAAGCTAACCTTCCCCATGATAACTCCTCTCCTTTTATAGGTTTAAAAAGGATAGGTTGAGGAGGTTAGGATCCCATGAGATCAGGGACGTGACTTAGATCCAAACCAATCAGAGGACACTTCACCCTCGAAGCTTCTATTCTAGAACTTTCGAGAAATTCTTCTTTTTCCTTCATACAAAAATCGTCGCACACTTAACACTGAGAAATATGTGATTATGTCACAGGCCACTATGGTGCAACTTGCAACGATCCTATATCATCGCACCCTTAACACTAAGAAAGGTGCGATGATTTCTTTTTATAATGTTTTTGACAAAGGAAAAGATAATTTTCATCTTTCTGGGAAAATTCATCTTCATTCTTCTTCAGGGATTAAGGCAACTGATTCTTCTAAATACAAAGGATAGGTTTACATAATTAATGGTCATAGGGGTGATGAAAATAATCTGTAACAACAATAGGTGTTTTTGTTGGTTTGCATTTTTCCATCCTAAACCTCTTTAAGATATCTATAGTATACCTTTGTTGACATATGGAAATTCCTTCAACAGATTTCTTAACTTCAATTCCCAAAAAGTACTTCATGAGACCAAGATCTATCATCTCAAACTCTCTTTTCATGGTAGCTTTGAAATCATCTAACATCAGACTTCTAGTATATATCATATCATCAACATAAAGAAAAAATATAAGAATTTTACCTTGTTGATATGATCTGGTATAAAGAGTGAGCTCATTACTGCTCTTGCTTAACCCATTGTTGAGAAAATAAGATTCAATTTGATTGTACCAAGATCTTGGATATATTTCTTCAACACATACAAGGATTTATCCATATTATACACTATGTACTCTTGGCCTTTTACTTGAAATCGAGGTGGTTGATCTACATACACCTCTTCTTTTAAATTGTCATTAAAAAAGGTTGAATTTGCATCCATCTGGTAAACTAGCCATTTGTTTTGGGTTGCAATAGCTATCACATCTATAATAGTATCCAACCTTGATACCGACTCTAAGGGATCACCATAGTCAATACTGGGTTGCTGAGAAAAACCTTTGGAAACTAGTCTTGACTTATGTTTCTCTACCTTGCCTTTCTCATTCAGTTTTGTCTTGTAAACCCAAATTAGCACCAATGTTGGTTTTATCTGTTGGGAGATCAACAAGATCCCATGTCTCATTCCTTTCAATAGCTTCAATATATTCATTAATGGTTTATACCAAATGTTCTTATTTCACTACCTCTTCAAAATAAGTAGGTTGATAGGATAATAAGGAAAATTCAGCTTGTTAATCCATGTCATCCAACTTCTCATAGATTTCCCTCAAAATTTATGTTTTATGATTTCTCACAAAAGTTATTGATTCACTATTGGAAGAAGAACTATTTTCAATATGTTCTTCTTGTGTTTGCACCTATAACCTTGGTAGTCTTGGTGGAGGTACTTTTTGTCCTAATATTTCCACATGTTCATCTATTTGGAGTAATGGATTTTGGTTGTCCATTGTTTCGTTTTCTTGTTCACTCCAATATTTTTCCTCCAATATTTTTACATCTATGATCACCACAAATGTCTTGGTGAATGGATTATACAGTCTATAGTATTTGCACTTTTCACTGTACCCAATGAAAATGAACTTTTGAAGAAAAACACTAGAAAACTCATGGGGCATGGCTTACCCTTCTCATTATTAAATATATTCTCTACAATAGATATTTGACTAACAACCCTAGAGGTGTGATACAGTAAAAAACTAATAACTAACTAACAACTTTCCATAAATAGAAAAATACCAAATAAACTAATCACCCAACTAACTAATCTATGCATACTCAGTGAACCAAATTCTTTTAGAACTAGTGGGAGTAATTACCATACTCCAACACTCCTCCTTAATTACGAATGCTAACAACATTAACGATTACTTTTGACAATGCCTCTATAGGCTTACAAAATCATGATTTCCTACTAGTCTAAGTCTCAACTATTCTTACAACACTTGAAAACTTGTTTTACGTTATTTACTTTTGCATGTTGGTGCAAATTTCCCTATTCTCTACAATATTTTTCTTTCTTTTGCTCCAAAATTTATATTCTACATACCTTTTCTTCTTATTCAACTTTTGATTTACTACGGTCTTATTTTTCAATATTTCCTCATCTTCTTTCTTTTCTTCATTTGGTTATTCTTTTGCATCTTCTTGTACTTCATCCACTATTGATTGAACATCTCTATTAACCTCTATAACAACATGTTCATTTTCTTCCATATTCTCTTCCACTGTTGCAAAAGTTTCAACAACTCTGATGATTTCCTTTATTTGTTTTGTTCCTTTTTTCCATATCCATTTTCATATTTATCATACTTGGTATTTGCGATCCATTCCTAAAGAAATGCTAATTCTACCTCATAATAAAACTCAACATTCATTGCAACTAAATTATCATGACATTTTTCTACAACTGCAAACACAGTTTCATTTTCTCATTCAACTTCAATTTATTCACCATGTTCTTTCTCTACATCTTGTACAACATCACCTTTTTCTTTCGTAATTTATTCAACAAATTTCTATGCAACAACTGTATTTTCAATGTATGGCTCTTCCGCAACTTCTTCAAAAAATTATTTTGTTATGATAGCCACTTTATCAACAGTTGTAATGTTTTGTAACTCATCTTGATGTTGATCAGTTTTGTTCCCCCTTTCACTGTATTCCATCTTGAGAATATCCCAAGCTTCTTTGGATTTTGTTTCTACTGCAATTTTTAGAAGAATTCTCTCATCCAAGCCTTATTGAATGAGAGACAATGTTGATACATCATCCTTCCTATTGACTATAAGTTGATCCCTTTGATCTTGTGTCATGGAATTATAGGCTATTTGATTTAGGGGTTCTTCAAACCCATTCAAAACAATGTCCCATAAATAATCTATATGTAGTCTAGTACTCATCTTAATGAACCGAAAATCATAATTTTTACCAATGAAAATAAGAGTCCTCAACAAATCCATATTCATAACTCTAAATAATTTATCTGTCAACTATAGTTTTCCGGTGAGATAATTACAAAAACATCTTCACCCCCTCCCCCCCCCACTTTTAAACATCTTCCTTTTTCCTATTTTTCAATCTGTTGTCCTTTTTTTTTCCTTCACAATATATTTTTACTTTTACAAAATGAAACCAAAGTAATTATAACTTTGAAAAGTAACTTCAAATTCTCCAGAATCACAATTAGTTTTATCATCACACGAATAAACTAATTATTTAAATAAATCTTCAATCAATACTTTTAAATGAAGCTTCTGTCAAACCCTAACAATACTATTTCTTTGTAGCCCTAAAAAAATTCTTTGAAATTATAATTCACCCATATTAAATAAAAATTATAACAGTGACGACCCTCTTTAATCCAACATCTAGGGTTTGAGAAAATGTCAACTCTCCTCAATAAATAGTGAATGACTTCTCTCTTGTATTATTCACTTGGGACATTTTCACACATTGATAAAAAAGATGGTTCTCCTTGAAACCATAAATGTCTTGGAACCCTTGAGCTCTAATTCCCTCTTGATCAACTCGGCTACCTTCTTCTAGTTTTTTGCTGCTAAATGACAAAATCACGGGTTTTGAAACCCTTGATCCAAGATTTCCTAGGAACTCCTTTCACTCTGTTGATTGTCTCATGAGTTCTCTATTCTTGGTGCCTTCTTTGGAGACAACTGTGTCTTGACTCCTCTAAATCTAATTCACAATGGCTTCTTTTCAGATGGTTTCTTCCACTACAAAATGTGTTTCTCTCTCACACTTAAATCTTACGCATTGTCCAATCACTGGCTCAACGCTTGCACATATTTCTCCATAGAATTGGAATAGTCCTTCTCTCATATATTTGAAGAGACTTAAGCCTGCTTTGATACCATGTCAAACTAATAGGAAGAGACAAGTATGAAGAAAAACACTGGAAAATTCATGGGGCATGGCTCACCCTTCTCATTATTTGATAGATTCTCTACAATAGAGATTTGAATAACGACCTTATAGATTTGGTATGGTAAAAAATTAACAAATGAAAAACAACTTTCCATAAATAGAAAAACACCAAATAAATTAATCACCCAACTAACTAATCTATGCATACTCGGTCAACCAATTTCTTCTAGAACTAGAGAGACTAATTTCCATAATCCAACAAGATCCATCTGTCAGATCTAACCAACCAAGAACTCACCACCCATCTTTGTGGATTTTGATCCACAATGATAACTTTGATTGATACCACCACCTGGGCCAAGCTCCCACATAATTATTTTAATCTTCACTTTCTCTAGCAGGTCTTTGAGCATAGCCTCTTTTTCCATTAAAAATAAATTCATTTAATTTTCTTGTCATCGTTGATTCCTCTATCCTAGGTTGTGTTTCTCTCATAACTAAACCAATAAATTGGAACAATTCATTCGATACACTATGATTCTATGAGCCTAATTGATTCAACCACTTAATTAGAAGTCAAGTTACAAAAACGTTGGCGTTAGAGATCTAACTGATCATATATGAAGCTAAATCTATTGTTGTAGTTGATTTCACAAGATGTTTGACATTGGTATTTATAATGGATTCATAATCCATTACAGTTCAATCATATGCCATGAATGAGGAGTCTCTTGGAGGCCTTCGTGCAGGGAGAATTAGATCTATGTATTTAATCCAAGAGAAAATATTTATTTCTCTATCCATGGATAATTAATCAACAACATCTATCTAGCTATCAACAACAACATTCTACCAATCAAAGCCATGCATATGACCTGGAACATTCCTTGAGAAAGAAGAAAAATTTATGATCAACACATGAATTGTTATCTTCAATATGTAATATGATTCACAGATGTAATTATGTAATGCTTCATAAACCAACACAATGTATATCAAGCCAACAATCGAATGAACCGACAATTTTCCAAAACGTTCTGGTCATTGATCTACTTAGCAATCTAGATAAAAGTATACCTCAAGGTGTGCACAACTCGAAAGAGTAAGGAACTATATTTTATGTAATACCCCTAATCCAAACCTCAATTGTAAATGTAAATGTACATATAGGCTGGTGAGACAAGATATTTTGGGCTAGAGTGCCTTTGTATATATGTTTGGAGGCCAGAGTGCCTGTGTGGTTATTGGGCTGGAGATCCTGGATGCTAAAAGGCCATTGAGCCTATATTTGTAATATGTAATCACACTCATATATTAATGAAAAATACATCACTGCTATAGACCAACCAGAAAAAAGAATATGGGGGGATAAAATCCACTAGAAAAGGGAAGGGGGGCTAAGCTAAGGGGTATTAAGCCCAAGGGAATATTATATTAATATTCCTTAAAGTCTAATTTATAGATATAAATATATCCTAAGTTTCTAAAAGTGGGGGAACATACCCCAAGTGGACCCAAGGTAAGTTCCCAACATGACAAGTGTCAAGTTGGGAACATGAAAATATATTTGGGGAATTTAGTACATTTTCCCATCATTCTCATCATTATTCCCATTATTCTCTCATCACACCTCTCCTACCATATGTACCTTACTTCCATCATCATTCCTGTACTTGGGATATTTTTCATACATGGGTAAACCAACGAAATTAGGTGTTCTAAGCGGAAGAAACAAGTTGTCAAGCCTATGTGCATGTTGAAGAAGTGGATTGTCAAGCCCGTGAGAATTCTCTCCAGGTGAGATATTGTTAGGAATTGTTTCCCTAGGTGCCAAGATACAACTATAGAGCTCTAAGACTTCCTATCTGGCCTATTGTTGAAGCCACGGAAGGGAAGTGGGGTAGTTGAAGGACTATTGAGTAGAGAAGGGGCACACTTCCTGGGGTGGGATAGGAATGTGAGGAATGATAGGTTGTAGGATGGTAGATGGAGATGGCACCTTAGTATGAGCATTTGTTTTTTTGAGAGACCTTAGCCTAGCTAGGAATAATTTTTCCTGGTTGAGTTTAGTCCCAGCTCGAGGGTGACCTATTGCTGAGAGTTTATGAGCAACAGTCTATGGTTGAGAGGAAGATTTGAGGTCTACACGTAGTTGGTGGTTTATTTTCAAAAGAAAAGTGTCTATCATGTGCTTGTTTTAATTACTGTGTGCTTATTTATCTATTTTTTGTTATGGATATTTACAGTTATACTTATACTTAAGTTTATATGTTGTTAGAAATGCTTTTATGTTCCTATGTAGAGCATTTAAGTAATTTAATGGTATGAAAATTGGAAATTTTTGGTGTGGCATAGCCTAGCTTGGGGGTTGGGGATGTTACAATGTGGTATCAGAGCTCCAGTTTCAACACTAAGCCTACATGGGCCTTATAACAAAGCACTGAAGTGGAGAAATTGTAAAATTTTAATTTGCAAAGGAAGTCTACAATTTGTTTGATAAAATTGCTATAGTGAAATTTGGGAAAATTTCACAGGTATTGAAATAATCGATCCTAGGCATTGAAAATGAGCGATTTCAATATCTAATTGGGGAAAATTCGGGTTTGTATATGTCCAAATTTGGAATTAACATAGAATTTATGGCGCCCATGACAAAATTGGGTGAAATTGGGAAAAATCCCCAATTTCTACAATGGAATTATGGAGAAATTCGACGTGGGAGGATTGAATTTCCTGATAAAAGGTCAAATTCTTATGCACAGGGATGAAATTGGTTGTATTGATCTTAATTATATATATCTAGTGGCAGCCACATAAATAATTTTGAAATTGGGTGTTTTGGGGCATTTTGGAAAAATTAGGAATTTTGGAAAAGTTGGAAAACTTTGACTATTTTTCTCATATGATGATGTCAGCATTACATGGGGGCCACATGTTAGCTGACATGGAAGAGGGGTTACATGTACTACCACAGTGGAATATACATAGTGGCAACAACGACAAAGGCGATAGGAAATATGATGACAAGTGGCGGGTGAGGTGTGTTTGACAACACAGGTATTCCAACAGAGGATGAACACCTTCAGTAACCACTCACATAACCAGATCAAAGATCAACACACCGATTTTTTCACATTCTAAAACCTCTACAAGGAAAAATCCTTGGCCCAAACCAACGCGACCACTTGGAGCAGTTTATTATTGCAAAAGAAAAAGATTACAGAGAAATTTTACAAGAGAATTTCTCACATTCGATCATCGACAAATGACCCTCCATGCTCTTTAAATAAAGATCATGGACCAATCGGGTGTTAAGCCATAGATCGATGGTCGTTAATATTGAGGAGATTATGAACCGTCAGATCACTCTATGTTGGGAACATATCGTGACCGTCTGATTTCCTAACTACATATGCATACTAATGCATACTAAAGAAACACACTAATAAACACACCTTTACCTAATGACACATTAGACCAAATAGATCTTAACTAAATCCTAAGTGTCTAAATATCCTAACATCCCCCCTTAAGAACAACTTGGGATAGGATTTAATGATTTACAATGGTGACACAATAGGAGAAGGAAGGAGGCATTAGATCCTATCCCCCCTTAATGAAAACTTCATGATCTCTTAACATAGATCAAAGTTTGGAAAACTTCACTTCTGTAAGAGACTTTGTGAAAATGTCTGCAACTTGATCTTCTGTAGGGAAAAAGAACACTTCAATAACTTTATTAGGAATGATATTTCTAATGAAGTGAATGTGTATCTTGATGTGTTTCCTACGTTGTTGTTGAACTGGGTCTTTGGCGAGCTTGATGGCACTCTGATTGTCAAACCAAAGGCTGGTCGGATTCTCCTGCTGGAATCCAAACTCCAAAAGTATCTATCGAAGCCACAAGGCTTCCTGACTTGCATTTATTATTGCTCAGTACTCTACTTCTACTGAATAAAGTGCAATAGCTTGTTGTTTCTTACAGACCCAAGTGACAGTTCCTGAACCAAGGCTGGAAACATAACCTGCAGTAGAATTATGATCATCAGGGTCGTCAGCCTAATCCGAATCAGTGAAACCAACCAATAAAGGAGTCCCCATTGAACTATAATGTATCATGAACTAAACTGTAACACGAACATAGTGAAGTATCCTTTTAGCTACTTTCCAATGGCTTTCATGGGGTGTTTGCATATACCGGGCAATAATACAAACAACAAAGGAAATATCAGGACGGGTATGGGTCAAGTATAAGAGGCTACCAACTAACTGACGGTACAGGGTGGCATCAACTTCGGGAGAAGTGCATGTGGCAGTAAGATTGACTCCAGACTGGAAGGGGGAAGGGGTTGGTTTACAATCATCCATGTGAAAATGACAAAGAAGGTCACAAGCATACTTAGACTGGGAAAGAAAAATTCATTCATTTGTTTGCAAAACTTGGAGGCCAAATAAATAGTGCAAAACTCCTAATTCTGTCATTTTAAATTTCTTCTTAAGGTTGGTTTTCACATGGTTTAAAAGTTTTGAGTCACTACCAGTAAGGATAAGTTCATCAACATAAAGGAAAAGGATTATAATATGACTTCCTAATTTCTTGGTATAGACATTAGGATCAGAATGGCATCTAGAGAATCCAATGGCAATAAGAAAGTTGTCCATTTTGGCATACTAAGCTCGGGGAGCTTGCTTGAGACCATAAAGATATTTATTAAGGTGAAAAACAAGGCTAGATTCATTATGGACATAGCCAGGAGATCGTTCCATGTATATTTCTTCTTGCAAATATTTGTGCAAGAAGGCAGATTTAACATCCATATGATGGACCTCCCATTTATGTGAGGTAGCAAGGGCTAGAACAAGGCAGATGGAATTCATTTTGGCTACAGGGGAAAAGGTTTCATTATAGTCAATTTCTTCAACTTGGGAAAATCCTTTGGCAACTAATCGAGCCTTGTGTCTTTCAACACTTCCATCTGATGCATACTTAGTTCTATAGACCCATTTATATCTGAAAAGTTTTCTTCCTTTTGGAAGAGGTACAAGATCCCAAGTATCATTTTCCATTAAAGAACAATACTCTTCATTCATTTTTGTATCCCAATCTAGATGACCTGAAGCTTCTGGAAATGTCTTTGAATCATGAGTTTCTGAAACCTGAGCCAAAAGAGAAGAGGCTTGCTGAGCTATGAACATGTTTGACGTTGATTTGAAGGATCACCGACAAGATCACCAGCTACTTCTCATGTTGAACAGACCCATCTAGGAAGCGATGGAGCTGGTGTTGGTTCAGGTACAAAGGACTCATATGAAGGAAGGTGAGCAGGTGGAGGAGGATTTTCATCCTCATTGTTATCATTTGAAGAAAAAACTAGAATAGAAGAAGGCACAAACACCGAAGATGTCTTGCAGGCCGAAGAAGGCACAAACATCGAAGATGTCCTATAGGCTGAAGAAGGCACAACCGCCGAATTAGGCTCGCAGGACAAAGAAGGCACAAACACCGAATTAGGCTCGCAGGTCAAGAGATTTTCATCAAATTTAACATCTCTTCTAATAATAATTTCATTACAATGTGTTTGAAGAAGTCTATAACCTTTGACATCTTCAAAATAACCAACAAATATACACTTCTCACTTTTAGGCTGCAATGCTTTCCTTTTCTCATCAGGAATGTGAGCCCATGCTATATTGCCAAATACACGAAAGTGACTTACATCTGGTTTAGTTTTAGTCCAAGCTTCTTCTGGTGTTATATTTTTAAGGGCCTTTGTGGGAGTGCGATTTACTATGTAATTTTCACAGTTGATGGCTTCTGCCCAATGCTTTACACTTAATCCCTTAGATTGGATCATACAATTAGCCATTTCTTTTAATGTGCGGTTATTTCTCTTAGGAACACCATTTTGTTGTGGTGTATATGGAATAGTGTGTTGCATTTGGATTGCCTGAGTAGTGCAGTAACTTGTAAAATTATTGTTCACATATTCGCCTCCATTATCTGTTCTTAACCTTTGAATTTGATGTCCAGATTTATTTTCTACAAGGGCCTTGTAGGCCAAAAACTTGTCAAAACTCCACTCTTAAGTTTTAAGAAGTAAACCCAAGTACGTCTAAAAAATTCATCAATGAAAGTTAAGAACTACTTGCACCCAGAAAAAGAAGGAGAAGAAAGTGGACCACACAAATCACTGTGAACAAGTTGCAAAGGACCCGAGGTGTGCCTAGAGGCACGTTTGTCAAAACTATCCCGATGATGTTTGTCTAGAACACAACCGGCACAAACACCATATCTTCATGAAACAAGAGGAAGAACAGTCACCATCTGTTGATTACATAGTTTCTACAATGAGCAATAGTTTAGATGACCAAACTGCTCATGCCAAAGTTTGCTCAAGTCATCGCTATGAGCAACAAAAACTGATGAAAATGATGATGACCCAAAGTTTTCAAACTTGTACAACCTAGTAATATCATCAGAAATTCCAGTTGCAAGAACATGCTTAGGATCTTTTAGATCCTTAATTACAACTTGGTGAGGTGAAAACTCTACAGTTTTACCTTCACCTGGATGAGTGATTTGATATACTGATAGAAGGTTACAAGAAAGACTTGGAGCACATAATACATCATTGAAATGACCATTTTCTAATTGAATTGTTCAAAATACTTCAACACTAAGAGATCTACCATCACTAACAAATATTTTCTTGGTGTTACATTCATTTAGAGAAGAAAATATGTCTCTATCCTTAGCCATATGATAAGATGCTCCAGAATCAATAAGTCACTCATCAGAAGAAGAAGTAGAAGTTGTATTGAAGGAGAAACCAGAAGTAGAAAGTGCATGTCCATGAGAAAAAGAAGAAGAAGTAGTAGAATCAATATTTATGTTGTGCTTCTTCATCGCTGCTTCTAAAGCTGCCATCTTCTTGAAACATTTGGACTCATCATGACCATATTTATCACAAAATTTGCAATGTCTGTCAATCTTCTTACTTTTATATTTTTCTCCTTTATCACCATTAGGAGAGGAAGTTGTCTGAGTGGGTTTGGGACCCTTATATTGCTTGTTGTTGTGGCGAGGATGTTGCTTCTTGGGATTCTTGGGTTTATCTTGCTAATGGACAACTAAGGATTTGTTGGAGGTACCTGCAGTGTTGATCACTCCAAGTTGTACAAGATTATCTTTCTCTCTAATCAAAGCATCACAAAAGTTCTCAAGACTGGGTTTTTGATAAGTTATCCCTAGGGCCTCTTGCATGGCATAAAAGGTAGATACAAACACAGAATATGCACTACCTAGATTAGAAAGAATAAGATAGATGCAACGATATTCTTCTATCTTTATCTTACATTCTTCACATAAATTTCTGAGTGTTTTAAACTTAGATAGATAGTCTTCAATGCAAGAAAAATCATTTGGACTTAAAGTCAGTACTTGATTTTCTAACTATTGTGCTCGAATAATATTGTGTTTACCAAACACAGATTCAATCTTTTCCCAAGCTTCTTTGGGTTTATCAATTGATTGAAGATGAAACCTTAAATCAGGAGAGATGGAAATTCTGATTAATCCACATGCTTCTCCATTCCTATTATTACATTTGTCTTTTTTATCAACATCAGTGGGTGTTGTTTCCTTTCCCAAGGTAATCCGGTACAAGCCTTTACTTCTTAATAAATCCTCCATATGGGATTTCCATTGGAAGTAGTTGGTGCTGGTAAGTAAGAGATTACTTGTAGAATCCATATTAAA
>ML844521.1:9882-37587 GCA_009831015.1 Picea engelmannii | reverse complement strand
TGAACCCTAAATTTAATTCAATCAATACCTTCATCATTACTGGAAAAGCATCTGTTGGTTGGCATGTCTTGGAGGATGGTGGTTGTTTCTTTTGGATATTGATTAATTGTATCTACACACTGTACACATCTGTTGGTGGGTGTTGACACTTAGAACTGAAATGGGTTGCAACAAATCAATCCCAAGGCAACCTCGAACCACTTTGGATTAGAAGTTGCCCTCTTCCAACCCAAGAGGGATCTCTCAAAAAATGTCACAAAATAACTTGAAGTAAATGTGAAAAAGATGGGCAGATTTTGGGTAAGTGATGGTCTTGGATTTTTGGAGTTTGGGGGTTAAACCAGGGAAATGGTCCATTGGGCATGGAGTCAAATGAAAACCGAGAAAAAGAGACAATAGCAGAGATCAAATACTTGCAGAAAGTGAGGAAACGTAAGTCTATATTTCAGTGCTTTGATTAATCATGATGCGGTAGCGGAAAGAAAAAGGAAAGGCCGATATAGCAAAGGATATATGCAGAGTTCTGAAAATGCAGATTGGTCTTACACAAATGATAGCTGGTGCAGAGGAAAGGCAATAAACAATTACAGAAAACCCAAATCCTTTCGTTATAGTAGTGGTCGTACTAAAGTATAACGAAGCCCATCGGTTAGAAGAAAACAAAATGTCATGCAGTCGTGATGGATTAAGGAAGACATAAAGAGATGGTAAAGACAATTTCAGCTGCGAGTAAGGAAACACATAAATGAAATCCAAACAATTTTAACACAGCTGAAAGAGAAGAAAAACATGCTGAAAGAAATCGACCGTGATGAATCTCACAGTCGTAAATAATAGATCTTCTTTATTACTCCATTAATGGCTTACAAAATAACTCAGATTACAATGAAACCCTCTTGACAGAGGTCTTCCCCCCAATGCTGCGCTCATGCGTGCCACCCTTCTTTTTGTTACATCTCCCTTCTTTTAAAAAGAAATATTGAGACCCTAGGTGTTCCAGGAATCTGAAACGGTTCATCTTCTCTGGAATTCACGGCTGCCAAGTGTTCTGCTATTTGGGGGCACCTCTCCTTCGAATTCCAGGTGCTGACTATTCAGTGTCTCATGAATTATTATGGATTCTCTGAAGTTCTCCACTTTCAGTTCTAAATATGTAGTGTCTGGGTAAAAACAAATGTACGTAGAGAAGTTTGTCCACAACTGCTGCTACACCTGCATTATTTCCTATATAGTTGCGTACTTAACCAACGATAAAAATGCATGGTCTAGATTGTGAAACATGTAATGGATCAACATGCGACCTAGACATTATACCCAACATGCCAACAACAACCAACTTCCCATCAATCGAGTGCCTTTGGTGAAATGTACCAAAACCACAAGGTGGGGCCTTGTCATTTCCTTTTTCTGGTGGAACAAAATTGCAGTCGAATTCTAACCAGGAATTTATCATAAGCTTCCCTCGTGTTGGATATAAATTTTCTTTTATGTTTCCTGACCCTTACGGGACTAGCAATGACTCTTACAGAAATAGCAATTCCAAATAAGGAATGCTTTGCTGGTAAAAAATTCAAATGGAAATCGACATGACTTACACATTCAACCCTAAAAATTTCTGCATTTTGACAATCAAAATGCGAAATTGAGGGAACGACTCATGTGACCTCTCTTGGAGCATAATCTTAGGACATTCCATTATAAATGATTTTGAAAGAAATTCAGTGATTTCTAGTAGTGGATGGAATCCAGAGATTCAGTTTGTACACGAGACTGTGTGAGAATTTGAATGTGCTGGGGGAGACGACTAAGAGCGGATGGCCAAAGTGACAGAAAGAACAGTCGACATAGAAAATGTGGATACCACTGATTAGCAAAACCAAGAGATTGTTGGTTCCCTTCCTTCTGGAAATGCCCGACAACTTCTATCGAGTCAACAAGATGAGAAGCTTTACCCACGAACGTATGCACACCAGTAGTAATGACGACGACCTCCATTTCTCCTAGCCAACCATCGCGATGATAGATAAGCATTATCAAATTCCTCATCAATAACTCTAGTAGCGGGATGACCCATAGGATCGATTCTTCTTCTTTTCAGATACGAGTGTAGAACTTGAAGCAGTGTTATTTTGTCCTCTTTGTGAAGTTTGCCCCAACAGAGTCAGAAGCTTGAATCTCTTCATGGATTTCTCCAAATATTCGCATGCAGCCGCATACTGCCTTAGGTCGGCCAGAGCGCGGCCTTTCCTAGATAGTATTTTCAGATTGCCAAAATCGATCCCAATGGTAACGTCTCAATCATCATTACCAATGGTAACGCTACCAACGGTCTCCCCTGAAAGTATGGCCGAATTGTCAGTCTGAAGGAGCAACATTATCTGAAATGAGAATCAACAAAAATCATGGAGTGCTTTCTGTCTCTGAATCCGCAGTCCGCGACTCAATGGACCATTTAAAACCATCATTTTCTTAGTTATGCCGATGCTAAAGATTGTGCCATGGGATGATCCATAACCTTATTATGTATCACACCACCAAAGAAGTCGTATCAACACCAAATTAGCAACTAAAACATTTCCCCTAACTCTTGTTGTTTCCATATTGAACGCGCGCAAATATGAAAGCTGCTTTTCACAGGCTTGCTAGTAGGTACGACAACTACTCGGAGTTCACATATGTTTTCATGAATGTACTTGTTGCACACAATATGAGAAGGCAGTTCACAAACTACTCGGAGAATAAGTTCCATTTATATAATTAGCAAGAACCTATGATGCATGAATTTTATATCGATCCAATTCAAGAGATTACCAACATAAACGAGGTCTTCAACCTTTGCCGCGTAGTGTTCCACCAACTGTCTCACTATGACTTCCGCTTTTAAGCCCTTCAATTAGTTGCCATAATTGCAGCAAAGAATTTCTTGCTTGTATGTTCTCCTGTGAAGTAAACAGGACCCACGGATTCCCTAATGCTGTGGATGTTCTTCTTATCGACAAAAAATGGATTGTTAGTGTACTTCCTCATTGAAACCGATTATTCCACAACCTTGGAACCATAATTTTCTCTGCTTTAGGAATTCCATCTCCGAACATTCTTCTCAGAACCACCATTGCTCACCGTCAAATTCGAGGAAGTCTTCTTGTGCTAAGTTTGGCAAAGGCTTAACAAATACATGATCAGGCTTTGCCCTCAAGATATACTCCTCTTTGATTGTAACCTTTTGAAGCCATTGCACAATGGCCCATGGTCTATTTAAGATAACATAACCCCGATCTGATCCAGGTGGAAGTGGATCAACAACAACAGTTGGAATTTCATTCATAAGATTGTCAGGTCGTCCTAAATGCAACACTCTAATAAACTCTCCCATCTTAGAGCCCGACTGATCTTTAAACTTTTTATACTAGTGGTACACTATACGACACTTCCATTTTGTGTAAGGGGCATCAGTGGAAGTCAAAGAAACATGAAAAGGCATCTTGGTAGTAGTTGCCTCTGATTGAGGCATCTTTATTACTGGCTCAATGAAAGGTGATGAGTGGTCATTCACTTCATCGATGATGTCCAAACCTGGATGCTCTAATTTGTTACTGTGGTGAACAATCATGGTAACTGTGTTGTAAGTTGCAAAAAACAGAGCAAAAACAACCAACACGAGGAAAGGGATTGTAGCCCGAGCCATATTCTTTTGTTCCTTTCTATGTCCACACTTCCCTTTCCAAAGTATCCTTCCTGGATCAAATGCTAAATTCCTTTCCTTCCTCCTTTACTTTGGTTAGCAATCAATATCAGAAATCAGAAAAGAATGGTTTACCATATTCATTATAAACCAAGAGGCTAAATCCCAAATTTAGCTCGTTAAAAAAAAACCCTTAATTACGTAGCCATAAAACTTTGCAGTCTTTTCTAGCTTTGTGTGAAGTTCCACAATTATCAACTGTGCAATAGGAAGAAGATCATTGCTTTCTTAATCACCTGCAGAAAGTTTCCGACGTTGACAAAGCGCATAAAATTCGCTTGTCAGATCTTAACCAAAATTTGAAATCAAATTCTTTTCCGATCAATGATTTTCCACTCGTTTAAACCTTCAGGGCCTCATTCCTCTGTATGGTGTCGATCCAAAACCTAAACAAACGAAATCCATCGAAAAATATTTTGAATTTTCTTGGGCAACACAATCAATTTTGATATCTGTTACAACAGTGAACATTTTGGTAGTCCCTCCATGCACAAATATTTCAAACTCATAAGACCCGCATGAAAAGCAGGTGAAACATTCCTTTTACACTAAATTTCATCCGCCCTGAGTCCAAGCTAGTGGCTTATTTCCTCTGTAAATAAATAAACAAAATAAAAAAATATAACAATAATAGTAAAAATTTTCAGGAAGGGGTAGATTTGTTTTTGGATGATTTTTCTTTTATTTAGTTATTTTCTCACTTTGGTTTTGTTTCTTTTGCTTCCTTTTCATTTTTTCTCTTTCTTACAATCAAAAGTGATGGGGCAATGATTGGTGATATTAAAAGGTAGGATATTTGTATATTTTTAACTGATTGACAAAATGTGTTTTGGTGGAAAACAAACTTGCAGGTGAACTAAGTTGCCTTCCTTTGTCATAATTTCTCACTTGTCTACCATTCGCTTGCCACGCGGGAAATCCTCGCTTGTCATGTTCGTCAATCCTATCCCCTTCTCCTTATTTTCCTTTCTCCATCCCATTCATTTTGATATGCCTCCAACATAGACATTGTGGATGCTCAATGTTTTGGGTCTTTCCCTCAACGCACATCCACGATAGTTTCTAACATTATAATCATTTTTTCAGGATCTAAAGAGTCGTCTCTTCGGGTTATACAACAGGACTAAACCCCCTCATACTTACCACTTTCCATGAGTTGTTCCACAAAGTCTCAATCCATGAATCCCTTGACCTCCATCGTGTCTCCCCCTGTTGTATAACCTATCCACCTAATCCTATAAAACTTTCCTTGTCCCACATCGAGTCACCCTCAGTCCCGCCATTACCCTTCCCTTTCCCTTCCTCTAGAGAATCAATGATCATATGTTATTGTTTAAATCTTGCACACCATTGTAAGCGACACACATCTATTGGTTGGAAATTGTTGATGATAAATTTTGTCAACATGACTTAGCCGGAAAAGCGTTTCTAGGCTCCCTCTCTAGTCACACTACTTGTGCAAAGTTTCACTTTTTCTCGTTAAATATTAATGCATTGTTCATAAGTGAATTTATTGTAATGCCTGGCTTATTACTAAGTAGAGTCTTTTACTCGCTCATCACATTATTCACACTGTATTATTTCACCAATGACACACATGTTTAAATACCCTTATATGACCCCTTGTTGGTATATGCCCCACCTTATCTACCTAATTAAGAGGAAGTGAATAAGTGTTTGAAAAAGTAGTTATGACAATGTTGTCTTTTCATATTTTTCCCGACAACTAACTTTCTTAGCATGGAATTAATCACCTTTCAAATATATATGGTTTTGGTTCCACCCCTATTATTTTCGTGAATTTAACCTTGCTCCATCCCATTCCATTATTTCATGCCATTTCATGAACAAAATTATATCATTATTCCACATGTGACCTTTATTATTTAAATAAAGAAAACATGGTCTTCACTTTACCTTTTGAATGGATTAATTTTCCTTATGTTACAAAGCCATTAGGTGGTACTCTATATGGGAAATTCATACATACAACCTCTATATTTGGAGGACCCACTCTTCCACAATATTTTCCAAGTGAAAGCTGCCTAAAAGTCTATTATAAGTATTATATTTAAAATGAATACCACCATGAGATTACTCAAGTATTAATGTTGCATTTCCCTCGAGCATAAATAGTGTGAAAGAGTTCTCTATTCATAAGACAATCAAAGAAGGAAATTTTATTGTACAACCTAAAGTGGACTTTGACATCAGTGTGAAGACGGTGGTCGGAATTCTAAATCTTGGGTACCAGGCTGTCGCATACATTAAAGAAACAACAATGATTTATCAATATGATGAGATTATCATAGAGGTGGATCATATCCAAGATGTTCCAACACCTTAACTCCAGATAAAGAGTTCAAAAAACCTATAGTTGTTGCTGATTAGCACTCAATCTAGAGGGAACTTGCACAACAAAGACTTACCTACAAGCAATTTTGGAAAACATATTTTGGAAGAAGATTTTCTGGAGTGCATAATTGAGGAGCTGTAGTCGCGAATGAAGAGAAACGATCTGGACATATTTTCAAGACTTCTTGTATTCTCTCGGTGGACTAATTATTATTCCTTTAACTGTGGAATTAATAGTTCTCTTTGTTTGACATATGTATCTCCTTTCACATAGAGTATCATGAAGGTGTGTGAGCTATGTGGTTAGATGAGGAAGCAGGACAAGTGTATCACCATCCATATGATCTTGGACTCATTCGAAATCTTGTTTTGGTGTTGGGACTAAATCTGGCCACATGGATTTTCCCAACAACAGTAGAACATATTGGTTTTGGCCTTCGATTTTTTATTCTTATGATAACATTTTTAGCACAGTCTAGTTTAGTGGGGTATGCAGATCATCAAATGGCCATTCAAAAGCTTATGGAAAAGCCCGTCATTGCTATGGACTTTGTTGATGAATCCATGTTTGAAAAGGTACTTGGGCCCCCTAAATTTGATGACAGGGAAGATGCAGAGCGTGTTTATATCTTGAGATGATCATTGTGATAGGTGAAGATGAAGACCAAGAAGATGTAGAAGCGGGCAGTAACATCTACACTAGCAACTGATTTAGCATTCATGGCTGCTAGAGCCCTTCTTTCTTTCTTTAAAGGCCGACGTAAAGGATTTCTTGAAATCAAAATCTTCATCAATCTTACTGCATCGGAAATACTGAATCTAGATGATTGTATTGTTTCCAAATCAATGAAGATAGATGATTCTGTGGGAGCGGTGCCCCTTGACGAGGTTTCTTATTCAAATGTTATCATGCCTCTAGCTGAATTGGAAGCATAACAATATTATGTAGTGAAGTCTTGTTTGCTTCCAAGAATGGTGGCCACATCAAAGGATGTTCGAGAAGCCAGTGTTGAACCAGAAAATTAATTGATGCTCACAATGTGAAGTGCAACATGCGAGAAGATGTTTATCTTATTGTGAAGGCATTTGCAGCAAAAGGTGAATGGCTAGATCCAGAAGCTCAACGCTATGTCAATCGCTTGGTTAAGGAATTTGAGAGGCAAGGATTTAACCTCACTTCTGGAAAAATAGAAGAACTTGAGAAGGTGAAAAGAAGAATAGGAGAGTTGGGTCTACCAAATTCCAAGAAGTAAAAGTCGACACATGGATTTTCATAATTTTTAAATTGATTTTATAGAAATAGAGGGTGATTCCAGCCTGGCCGGTTAACAATTCAGTTGCTAAACTAAATCAATCTAACTGTTGAATCAATTATCAAATGTTATTTAAGAAGCAGTGCAAAACCATTGGGGAGGAGGAAAATAATTTTGGAGACATAAATTTCTAAAAGAGAGAAGTTAAAAAAAATTTAGAGAGAGAACTTTGGCAGAAATTTCAGAGAATAGTATGTTGGGAGTGTTGTGAGGACTACCTCATTTCATCATTTTATTACATATTCAATAGATATTAATGAAATCGTCAACATTAGGGGGTCTTGCGAAGAGGATAAGCGAGGATGAGTTTGCTAGCCTTCACAAGGTAAAGATTTACTTGCTAAGTTTGTTGTATTAAGACTCGATTTGATTCAACGCTAATCAATTTCCTTATGCAGGTTTTCTCCTTAGGATTCGCCACCATGGCTCCATTCCTTCTTGGCTCAAATTTATTTTTCTTTTTTATGCTTGGTCTTTCTATTGTACATTGTGTCTAGAGGGGCTAAAGACCAAATACATAGCCCTAGTCTATGCAGAGACTTGCAGATTTTGAAGATTTATGAATTTGTATGAGAAGCCTTTTTAATGAAAATCATTTCTTCCTCACTCTGAACTATTTCTTGATCTTTCTTTAAATTCCTCAGTTTTCCCCATCTTCATTTATTTAACACTTTGATTTCAGAATTATTTTTTTTTAGATAAAATTTTAGAAGGACAAACAAAACATGTTATTTTGTAAAAGGTTATGTATATATGTTTTACTCATTAACTAGTTTAATGTGTATAAACCTTTTTGTTTCTTGCTATTTTGATTTTATTATGTTTTAGTTACATCCTACTTACTAAATGAAAATATAAAAATGGTATATCATTAAAATATTATTCCTCTATATTCTTCAAACTATGTTATGTAACAAACTTTTTTTCTTTAATTAAGTTACCTTAAAACTAACATAGTTTATTAACTTTCTTTAGCTTTTAGTTAGCTTTGCTTTATTTATTTTTCTTTTTTTGCTTAAAAAAAACAAAAAAACATTGCCTTTCTATTTTTATTTGCATTTCCTTTATTAAATTTAATTATGTCACTCCAAATGTATAAAATACACATAGAAGTAATAAATTACGAAATCGCATAAAAATTAAATATTACCAAAAGGAAAATTATAATGCAAAGTGATCTATGCTTGGACTGTTGGTTAGGATAAAATTGGCCTAGAGTTCAATGCACTTTCTTGTMTGAGGATTTAAGCCTAGGGTAACATTCCCATCTCTTCTCTCCTAGCCCTGCAAGAGGTTGAAAATGTTGGTGTTGAAGACTCTCTAGTCCCTCGACGTCAACACACCCTAAATAAATTAACATAAAAATCAAGCCCTAAGGTCACAAGGCTAATTTTCCAATGCCTGGGTGCTTATCAAGAGATTAAAAAAGGGATAATTTCACTTGAAATAGGCTTAAGTCCCTTTAAAACATAAGTTATATCATGCGATCAAGGTTTAAGAGATGAGCACTAGTAAATGTGTTGGGCATGATCATCCAACAGTTGCAAGTGAGCCTGATCTATGGTGGAAAGTTGATGTTGCATCGGGAAAGTGCATGGGAGTTAACAAACATATGGGGTGCGATGATGGTTTCAAGAGGCAGGTGTTGAGAAGTGAATGGTGTCACATACTAAGAATATGGAAGGTAAAACCATTCCCCTATGGTCACAACAACGATATTACAGTTTTTCCAAGCGACCTATCCACCCACTCAACACGCATTCACCCTCCCATTCAACAAAACCTGGATCCGATTCAGCAGTCCATGTGGGATGCTAAGGAAAATTAGGAATAACCTGACACGCCAATAGGTCACTTTCTAGAGCTAGTATGAGAATTCCACCTGCATTGGATGATCCCACTAGGGATTAAGACCACCCTATCAAACTCAGTTGCATATAGACTGACTCTAGAACCACATTAGTGCTGACATGGACCAATTGGAAGTTTCCATGTGTCTGTGGAACTGTGATGATGTTATCATGACATCACTCAAAATTTTTCACCCCCACCCATTCTTTCAAAATAATTAAAACATTGAGAAAGGGATGCATGTTTATACAAAGGCATGAGGAGGAATACTTCAAGCGGGTGATGGATACACTGAAGGCCTTCCAAATAAGTTGGAGAAGATATGATGTATAGCAATACATTTGGCATCACATCTACATCCCTTCACTAATCATCATACCATTTCTTGTAGCTGACAAAGGAAAATAATCATTGGCCATACACGCACACCCACACAAGCCCCATATCTCAGCAGATCAAGTTGGGTCTGATGCATCTTTTTTCCCCATCAACTGTCTCGACAAGCATGTGTCAAACTCCTAGAAGAGAAAACTAAAGGATCAAAAGAAACCAATTTACAAGTAGTTTTATTTTTGAAAGTGAGTTACTTAGATGCAAGATGTCACATACGATGACCCACCTACTCATTCTCTCCCTTCATGAGAAGATAATCAGTTATCCTAGTTACATACGTCAAGAGAGTATGTTCTGCACTTCACGAGGGAGATAATGTCATTCTCGGGTATCATTAGTGCATATTTGAGGATAGAGGGAAATTTGGGAATCTACTGTAAGGTGGTGCATACCCTCTTCTATCTTAAGGGCTGCACGACCTCCTGATTAGGATCTTTGATTATGGATTTGAACAACTCTTTGAAACCTTGCTGGTCTTGGTCTGTATTGGACATAGACCCTCTCGGATCTCTGCACAGGATTCACGATACCTGTGACCTTCTCTTTCATGTTCTGTGAAATATCAAAGTAGGAGTTAGCGCCTTTTCTCTCAACCCCTCCTCAGATGTGACCTTGGGCGATGACCACATGATTGTGGGCACGATCACAAGCAATTTGGAGTCAAACTACTTTTGGGCCCACAATTCTCCTCAAGCCTCCACATGTTTTCCTGGCAAAACCATAGTATGGATTGTGGCCCACCCTTGAATATTTAAAGTCCACGCAACTCTTGTCCCTGCAATGTGAGATGACCATTGATCTCATGATCTTGATGATGCTTCTAAATGAACGATTGAAATATATTCCTTGGAATCAATGGTTCAGATCCCTTCGCAATTCTGAACTTCAGACTTTTAAATTCTCAAACCTTGGCTTCCTTCGTAGAGAAATCTTCTGGAGTGGAAGATATGATGACACCTATCCCCTTAAATTAATGACTGTGATCTTTGTGGGTCTTTGGACTTCAGGTTTTTCAAATCTAAAACCTCACTTTTGTCCATACTCCAATCCTCCGGAGAAGATGATCGACAGACACCTGTCCTCTCGATCAACGATCCTGTCTTCACTTTAGGTGTTTGACCTTTCAACTCGGATCAATGGTTCTGTGACCCTCCTCTCGATCGACGGTTGAGATCTCCTTCAGGTTTTAGGATTTAGAGATTTCAAATCTCAAAACTTTGCTCCCCTCGGAATTGACGAAATCCTGCCACGTGTCCACTTGATATGACGATCAAGAATTAATTTGGGTCTTTACTTGGAGCTCTTAGATCTATGCCATGTCTCCCTTGATCTCATGGCTATGAACCACTTCGGGGCTTTACCCAGATTCCATGAATTCACACCACGTCTCCTCTAGATCCGACGACTACGAACCACTTTGGGTCTTCGAGCCTTCGAGATTTGGCGATCTCAATTCTCAAACTAAAAATCCCACGAAAAATTTCCTGGAGTTCATGATCTACTAACAAGTTTCCACTGACAGATCAACGACTCTTGGATCTTCATATCTTTGGGCTTCAAGTGTTTCGACACTTCACCTTTACCTTATTTTAGATCTCACTACCCATCGACACATACCCTTCTGGATATAACGGTCCAGACTCGCTTCGGCTCTCCAACCTTTCGTGCTTCGATAATCTCAAGTTTCCAACTTGCTCCCTCCTAATCTCATGACATCTGACGGCTCAGATTCACTTGATCGATCCGATGCCTAAGGTTCAATTTAGGCGATTTGATGGATTAGGTCTGCTTCAGATGATCAAATGACTGGGATTTCACTTCGGAAATCCAGAACTCCAGACTTCAGAAGTTTCAAGTCTCAAAACTTGATGGGTTCTCTCTCCTGTGAGTGCGAAGCGTTAAAGCTCATGCACCCTGTCTTGAATTAGATGACTATTGATCCTTTGTGCTGTGATCCAATGGTCATCGTCGCTCCTCCTCCTGAGATTCTGATTCCTTCGAACTTAAAAGATTTTCTAAGTCTTCAAATGCTTCTACCTTTGAACCTCTTGCGAGTCCGTCTCTCGGACCTCGACTACACTTCTAGAAAGTGTTATCTCTCCTGAGCTTGACCTTCATGAAGGTTTCTAATTCCCGTGCACTCCTTGCATTTCAGGGATTTCGATAACTCAGATTCTGAAGGATTTTTTAAAAGAAATTCTCCCCACCTTCCTAGCATTCTCCTTTTGCTTGGTGCACACCTTGCAACCGATTCTTATGCAAAACTTGAATTCATACAGTCGACTGTGCACACTTTGCAGCAGTCACTTTGCATTCCTTGCAAAGGGAAAGTTTCTAGTTATCTCTTATGAGCTTCAGAACTGAAACATATCCCATCAATGCACTCCTTTCGTTCTGTGTGCACACCTTGCACTGATTTAACAAAAGAGATACAATTGAAAATTATCCTAACATTCACAGTTCCATCTACTCATAACGAAATTCATTCATTCATGAAAATACAATAACAAGGAATTGCAAACAATGTCCACACCATGCATTGGTCAATTTTCCTCTGTTATATTCAAAAGTGAAAATGGCTACAACTATAATCAAAACAACAATTCAAAACTTAGAAATATCCTACTAGATTGCAACAACCTCATTTGGGCGTACAAAACCTCTATTTATCTCAGAGGGTTCTTAGGGCTCCCCCCGACTACTTGTTTACTCCAAAACCTAACCTAATGACTATCCTAGATCAGTCACTTTCCAAAGCAGGAGTGGAAAATCCCACTTTACTCACAATCATTCAAGCGTGCTTCAAAATATTTCCTGACGCCGAGTTCATGTGTGCTTCAAAATATGCACCTTAATTTCCAGCGTTGAGATTCCAAAAAGATTCCCAGGCACTGAGTGGTCCTGTTCCGCGTGCTTGCCAATGATGCTCCTGCATCATACTCCCCTTGACAAAAATTTATGGACTCTTGTCCATGAGCTCCTACACCGACTTTCCATGCTTCTAGATATAAACTTCATTTTCCCAACTAACATCTTCTATTAGGTTTCCCTTCCACTTGACCAGATATTCAAAATAGGTCTCCCTCCTGGTCTTTTTTCCAATCCTCTGATGAACGATCTTCTCCATCTGTGGTTATTTTGCTATAGGAATTTGTTTCTCCCACTGAATCTTCTCTTGATATTCGTATCCCTCTATGTCATATTTCCTATAAGGATACATGTCTGAAACGTTGAATATGGGTGATATTCCCACATCATCTAGCAGCTCAATCTCATAGGCATTTGCATCAAACTTCCTCAATATCTTACATGGTCCTATCTTCTTCATTTTTAACTTGTTATATGTTCCCTAGGGAACCTTTCTTTCCTGAGATGTGCCAAAACCTGATCTCCCACTTCAAATTGAAGTTCCCTATGATGTTGATTAGCTTTGCGCTTGTACTCTTGGTTAGAACTCTACAACTGTCCTCTGATCTGGCTATGGAGTTTCTACATTTCTACAACAAAATATTATGCTCCAACGCTCCTGATCTCACTCTGTTCCAAGTCTCTCAAATCAGATACTCCCATGGGTTGCATTCCATACAATATTTGGAATGGGCTCTTTCCAGTGCTCCTATTTGGTGAGTCATTGTATGCAAATTCTGCTTGTGGCAGAAACTGATCCCACTGATTATGATTTTCAGTGACTAGACTCCTCAATAAGTTTCCAAAAATTTTGTTTAACACATTAGTCTGTCCATCTATCTGAGGGTGATAAGTTGAGCTGAATGACAAATGTTTCCCCAACATCTTCCATAGTGTTATCCAAAAATGACCAACAAATTTTGTGTCTCTATTCGAGACAATGCTCTTGGGTAGGCTGTGAAGTCTCACAACTTCCTTGAAAAAAAGGTTTGCAACATGTGTTGCATCACCGGTCTTCTGGCATGGGATAAAGTGTGCCATATTTCAAAATCTATCCACCACCACAAATATGGAATCAAATCCTCTTTGCGTTCTTGGCAGTCCCAACAAAAAATCCATGCTTATTGCATCTGAAGGCCTCTCTGGTATTGGCAATGGTTGATACAATCCAGTGTTCTATCTTTTTCCTTTTGCATGTTGGCAGATTCTACACCTGTTCACATACTTTATCACTTATGTTCTCATACCTGGCCAATAGTATGAACTGCTCAAATGTGCAAATGTTTTATCATGGCCGAAATGTCTAGCCAATCCTCCACTGTGCTTTTCCTTTAAAATGTTATCCCGCATTGAACACTTTGGTATGCACAATTGATTTCCCTCGAACAACAATCCATATTGGATCATGTACTCTATCCAATGGCTTCTATCTCTCAGCATAGGATTTGCGCATGCTTCGTATGCTTCCTTGAAATCTACATCATCATGACACATATCCTTAAGGTGTTCAAACCCCAAGGTCTTCCCCTGAAATTCCTATAGAATAAAAAATCTCTTGCTTAATGCATCAACAACCTTTTTATCATTCCCAACAATATTTTTTATGACAAAAGTAAAATTCTTCATAAACTCAACCGATTTTGCATGCCTCTGATTCAATTTTTCCTACTTGGTTATGAATTGTAAAGCCTGGTTATTGCTATACAAGACAAATTCTTGTGGGACAAGGTAATGTCTCTATTTCTTCAAGGCTTGAATTATGGCATAAAACTCCTTATCATATGAGGAGTATTTTCTCTTAGTCTCATTTAGATTCTCACTGAAATAGGCAACATGTCTATTATCCTGGCTCAAAACTACTCCAATTGCAACTCCACTTGCATCACACCTCACCTGAAATGTCTTTTCAAAATTCAACAAGACCAGAATTGGTCATTCTGTTATTTTATCCTTCAGTATATTGAAGCTCCTCTCGGCCTCCTCTATCCATTTAAAATACTTGTGCTTCTTCTTCACTGTATCCATCATTGGTGCACAAACTCCATTGAAGTCTCTGATGAACTTCCTATATAAACTTGCTAATCCATGGAAGTTCCTTACCTCAAACATATTCTTTGGTGACGACCATTCTTTGTTTGATTTCACCTTCTCTGGATCCATTTTCAGTTCATTTGAAGAGATCACAAAACCAAAGTAAATGAGTTCTGTCTTCATAAAAGAGGACTTCTTCAGATTTATCAAAAACTTCTCCTGCTGTAGTCTTCTCATCACTAGTGTCAGGTGTCTCAAATGCTCCTCTTTAGTCCTGCTAAAGATCTATATATCATCCATATATACAACCACAAACTTGCCAATGAAATCTTTCAGTATTTCGTTCATCAACCTCATAAAAGTACTCGGGGCATTTGTTAAACCAAATGGCATAACAAGCCACTCATACAAACATTCATTTGTATTAAAGGTTGTCTTCCACTCATCACCTTCTCTCATTCTAATCTGGTGATATCCACTTTTCAAATATATTTTAGAAAAAAAAATTGCTCCACTTAAACAGTCCACTAAATCATCCATTCTCGGTAAGGGAAATCTATACCTGATGGTGATCTTGTTAATGGATCTTGAGTCTGTACACATTCTCCATCCTCCATCCTTCTTTGGACTTAACATAGTTGGTACTGCGCATGGACTCAAGATCTCTCTGACCAAACCCTTGTCTAACAATTCCTAGACTTGGTTCTTCACTTCCTCATTCTCTTGAGGTGTCAATTTGTATGCTTCTTTGTTTGGCAGACTTGCTCCTGGTATCAAGTCAATATGGTGGTTGATATTTTTGATAGGTGGAAATGAGTTAGGCAACTCATCCACCACTATGTTAGCAAAATTATCCAAAAATTCCCGAAATTCTTCAGGAAAATCATCCATTGAATTACTTGTAAGGATAACTCTGGGTTTCCTCACCACAATGAACTCCATCTCCTGTTATTTCTTGACTTGTTTCAGGAGTTCCTTCCCGCTCATGAGAAGGATGCTTGTGTTGGATTACTCTTTCACTTTCTTATCCTCTATTGGCGACAACATGTGTGTTCTACCATTGTTCTCCAAGGTGTATGTATTATTCCTCCCATCATGAATGAAATTCCTATCAAACTGCCATGGTATCCCCAACAAAATATGGCATACATCCATGGGAATTACATCACATAGAATTTCATCTCTATATCCTCCTATCTTAAATTCAACCAAGCATTGTTTAGTAACCATTACCTGGTGTCCTTTCTACAACCATGAGACTTTGTATGGATTCATATGTGCAGTTGTCTCCAGCTCCAATTTCTCCACCATCTCCTTGGATACTAAGTTATCAGTGCTCCCACTATCAATTATCACCTTGCATACTTTGTCTTTAGTCTTGCAAGATGTTTTGAAGAGATTGTTCCTCTGCATTGGATTTTTAGCTTCTGCCTTTGGTTTTAAGAGAACCTTCCTCAGCATTAGGGATCTTCCATTCTCTGCTCCTTTTGCTTCAATGTTCTCTGTTCGTTCTTCTGAAATATGAGCTTCACATTCTCCTTCTTTCTTTTTCTCGGGACATTCCCAAGACATGTGCCCTGTCTTTCCATAGACATAGCATCTTACTTCTCCTCCTCCTCTTCTTCCTCTTCCTCTAGAAGAACTTCTTCTACCACCCTTTCTTCCTTAGGAACTTCCTCCTCTTTCTGAGTGTCTGTGTGGTTTCTCATCCTTGTCCTTAGACTTATGTGCTCTATCATGGGTAACTCCCTTTCTTTTGTTTGGGGCTGGGATTTTACCTCTTCCTCACTGGCTTTGTTTCTTGGCCAACTTCTCCTATTCCTCTAGTGAAAACTGATAAGTATCCTCCACTGTCCTTACTGACATCATGCTGAGCTCATCCTAGATTTCCTATATCAAGCCATTTATATATTTGAAAACTTTTTCTTCATCTTTCTCCCTTTGTCCAGTTTTGATGTTCAGCCTGTAGAACTCCTTGGTGTACTCCTTAACTCTCATACCCTTCTATCTCAGGTTCTGCAACTCCCTGAATAGATTGATCTGATAATCTTTGGGCATGAACTTAGCCTTCATCTTGGCTACCATTCTATCCCAATTCTTTATCTTTTATTTTCCTTTGCCTCTCCTCTCAGCCTGCAGTTCATCCCACCATAGTGATGCATGTCCTTTTAGCCCGGTGACGACTTGTTTCACTTTTTTCTCTTCATCGACATCTTCATAGTCAAAATGTTTGTCTATGGATCTTACCCAATCAAACATCTCTTCAAAATCCAAATTGCCTTCGTACATTGGGACATCTATCTTGGATCTTCCTCCCAATCTGGAAACTGCTCTCAGCAAGCATTCTTCGACAACATCCTCTCCTGCAGCTTCCTTGACTTCTACTTCTTCACTCTTTGCATCACTGATGTCTCCAACATCAGGTGCTCTTCTCTGTGCTGCCTCCATCGCCTCTAATATTTCACGAAGTTCTCGCATCTCCCTTTCTACAACTCGATTGGATAAAGGTGGTTCCACTCATCTCCTCGGTGTCATTGTGTTGACTGTGTGTCACACACAGAGTACAACTTCGAGTTCTTTTGTCTCTTCTCCGTTTCTTTCTGTCTACAAGCAAAACTTTAGCTCTGATACCACTTGGTGCAGACCCCCTTCTCTCCTAAGGGTTGCGTGACCTCCCAGTCAGGATCTTCGATTCTGGAGTCGAATGACTCTATGAAACCTCATTGGTATCAGTCTGTATTGGACACAGGCCCTCTCGGCTCCCTGTGCAGGCTTCATGATACCCATGACCTTCTCTTTCACATTCTGTAAAATATCAGAGTAGGCGTTAGCACCTTTTCTCTCGGCCCCTCCTTAGATGTGACCTTGGGCGATGACCATGCGATTTCAGGCATGGTCACAAGCAGTTTGGAGTCAAACTACTTTTGGGCCTGCAATTCTCCTCGAGCCTCCATGTGTCTTCCTGGTGAAACAATAGTATGGATTGCGGCTCACACTCGACTCTTTAAAGTCCGTGCAACTCCTGTCCCTGAAATGTGAGATGACCTTCAATCTCACGATCTTGACGGTGCTTCCAAATGGACGATTGAGATCTATTCCTTGGAATCAACGGTTTGGATCCCTTCATGATTTCGGACTTCAGACTTTTCAATTCTCAAACCTTGGCTTCCTTCGTAGAGAAATCTTCCAAAGCAGAAGATCTGCTGACTGTTGGTTGTGGAGCCTGATTATCTTCCTGATGCAGAGGTCCTTGCTTTCAGCCATGTCTATACCCCATGAAGTATTTACACCCCAGAAGTATGTACACTCTTCCACGCAGGGGAGTGCAGAGGGGGGGTACCCCCTCTGCGGGGTCCGGGGGGTCTGGGGGCAAGCGGGGGTTCGGGGGCGAAGCCCCCGAAGAAAAAATTGCCTTATAAAAGTATATTATAATTTCATTGTAAATCTGGACCGTTCATTATAAGGTCGCATATCTAATGGTAGAGATTATGTTAGGGTTTTTTTCCCTAGAAGGCAACCCTCTTTTATGAGGGAAATGTATTGCGGCTATGTATGAGTGTGAATATTGTATTCTGAGAGTGGATACTGTGAGAGAAAGAAGAGGAAGTTACAGCGGGTTTTGCTGTAGGTTGTATCCCTTCATTTGCTGGATAATAATAAAGGAAGGACCTGGCAATTTCTATGGTGGACGTAGCCCACACTGGGTGAACCACGTAAATCTGTGTCTCTCTTGTATTGTGTGTCTTCTGTGTTTTTGTTTCTGCATTTGTTTTATTTTATTGCTCCGCGGTCCTGTTTTTCTAACACTGACACATGTCCCCTTAAATCAATGACTGTGATCTCTGTGGGTTTCCAGAATTTGGGTTTTTCGAATATCAAACCTTGCTTTCCTCTATACTCCAATCCTCTGGAGTAGATGATCGAGAGACACCTGTCCTCCCAATCAACGGTCCTACCTTCACTTCAGGTGTTTGACCTTTCAACTCGAATCAACGGTCTTGTGACCCTCCTCTCGATCGACGGTCGAGATCTCCTTTGGTTTTCGGGCTTCGAAGATTTCAAATCTAAAAACTTTGCTCCCCTCAGAACTCACAAAATCTTTCCACATGTACACTTGATCTGACGATCAAGAATTACTTTGGGTCTTTACCCGGAGCTCTTATATCTACACCATGTCTCCCTTGATCTGACGACTACAAACCACTTTGGGGCTTTACCCGGAGTCCACGGATTCACGCCACATCTCCTCTATATCCAGCGGCTACAAACCACTTCAGGTCTTTAGGCCTTTGGGATTTGGTGATCTCAGTTCTCAAACTGAAAATCCCATGAAAAATTTCTCATAGCTCGCGATCTGCTAACAAGTGTCCAGTGACAGATCGACGAATCTCGGCTCTTTGGATCTTCGAGCTTCAGGTGTTTCGACACTTCACCTTTTCCTTCCTCTAGATATCACTACTCTCCGACATGTACCCTTCTATATCTAATAGTTCAAACTTGCTTCAGCTCTCTGACCCTTCGCGCTTTGAGAATCTCAAGTTTCCAACTTGCTCCCTTCCGAGCTCACGACATCTAATGACTTAGATTCACTTGATAGATCCGACACCTAAGGTTCACTTCGGGAAATCTAATGGCTTAGTGATCCGGATTTATGTAGGAACACAATGAAATACAAAAATACACATAAACGCAGAGATGCAGTGGAAATAAGACTTCATTTCATTAATAACAAATGACTGAAATATGCTTACAGACAGAATGGAAATAAACTAGCTAGGGCACTGGTAGCTTATCTCTGAGAAGAGATGTGGCAGCTACTGGCGTCTGAAATGTGTTACAATGAGGCTCAAAGGCATATTATTATTGAGAAAAAATGGAAAACCCTAAACATCCAAAGGCCTAACCCTAGGAGATGAAACGCCAAGACTATGGGCCCTGTTTGGGTAAGTTGGTACATCAACTTCCCGGGGATGTAAGTTTGGCATACAATCTCCGTTTGATGCGTTCCATACCTCGTTAGAAAGATCTATCCGAGGACTACAATTTTTGGGTGAGAAATATGATCTATGATCCATGTTGCTCCCCGTTTTCCCAAAAAACATCTTTTAAGGCCTCAAAACGGCTCTGGAAGTTCAGGACCCGAAAAATTTCTAAAAATAATAAACTGTATGGAAACTGAAAAACTGAAAGAAGCAATGCTGGGGGTCCAAGTGGAATAGGTGGGTGGCCACCAATATCCACTTCAATCATTCCTCCCCCATTAGGAATCAATGGTCCCCATTGCGTTGAGTTCCTCCATGAGATGAGGAAACTTCTGCTGAACTTGGTCCTTGGTGGGCCACTTGCCTTGGTGAAGGAGTTGGCCTGCTTTGACAACTCGATATAGTGGTATCCTTTGTTTTTGGGTGTGCTTGATTTGTGTATCCATGATCTAATTAGTTCTATCTTGTTCCATGCAATCTAAATTTAACTCTGTTGGTGTGAGTTGTTCTGCCATGTCAGATGTGTCTAGTAGAGGTGGAAAGTAGGGCGGAAGGCGGTACACATTGAACACTGGGTGCAAACCAAGGAATGGTGGAATGCTGAGCTCAAAGGAATTTTCCTCTACAGCCTTAGTGAGGGTGTATGACCCATATTGAAGCGGTCGAAGCTTGTGGTGGGGTCCAACAAGGCGCTCCTTTTGCAAATGTAGCCACACTTTGTCGCCCACCTGGTAGTTGTGTGGCACCCGATGTTGATCATGTCACTGCTTGTACTTAGCATTGGCTCTATCCAAGATGTCATGAACCTATTGGTGGATGTGTTGAATGTGCTCAATGAAGTTGTTTTCCTTGTCATCCTTAGACTGAACATGATTTGAATCTTCCTGAGTAGCCACAAATGGCATGGCTATGTCAATGGGACATAGTGGCTGGAATCCCAAGCCCACTTGAAAGGGGATGTGGCTGTTGAGCTATGGAGAGCCCGATTGTAGCTGTGTTGTACATAGGGGAGACTCTCATCCCACGTGCATGGATGCTTTGAATTGTACATGTGCAAAATGTGTATGATCATCCAGTTGACGACCTCTGTCTGGCCATCAGTTTGCGGATGGAAAGTTGTGGACTTGGATAGATTGGTGTCCAGCATCGACCAGAGGCTGGACCAAAATGTACTAAGGAACCTACTATCCCTATCTGAGATGATAGACTGTGGGATCCCAAAGTGTACCCACACTCGTTCAAAGAAGATTTTAGCAGTGGCTTCTGCTGTGATATTCTTCTTGCAGGCCATCATAATGGACATCTTTGAGAATCGGTCGATGACCACAAAAACACAGTCATTTCCATGCTTAGTAGAAGGAAGGCCTAACATGTAATCCATAGAGATGGATTCCCAAGGTCGACTAGGGGTAGGAAACAGAGTATAGAGGCCTTGCTTCTTGATGGTTGGCTTGGAAATGGCGCAAGTAGTGCAGGACTTGATGTACTTCTCGACATCTTGTCGAAGGTTCGGCCAATAGAAATACTTTTGCAGTATTGCCACGATTTTCTCGACCTCGAAATGCCCAACAACCCGACTGTAGTGCGCCTCCCAAATCATCTTGGCACGCTCACTTGAAGGAACACAAAGGTGTCCTAGGTGACAAAGCAGGGCATCCTGGAGGTGAAAATTGGGAACTTGCTTACCCTCCAAGAATGTATTTTATGTGTGGCCGAATTCTAGATCACTTGTGTAGAGAAGTGGCCAATTGAAAGTCTCATGCCCACAAGAGTTGAGCACAGTGGCTAGCACCATGATGGGTGGTCGAATGAGGCAGTCTGCAACATTATTGGTGCTGCCTTTTTTGTACTTAATGTTCAAATGAAACTGTTGTAGGTATGTGGACCACTTATGATGGAGATCATTCTGCAACTTCCCTTATGTCTGTATGAACTGTAGGGGTCGGTGGTCTGTGTGGATGACCGTTTCCTTTCCCAAAATGTAATGCTTCCATTGTCGTCAAGCCTACACAATGGAATACATTTCTTTGTCATAAGTGGGATACTTTCGGACTGTGTTGGAAAGTGTCTCACTAAGATATGCCACTAGATGCCCATGTTGAGTAAAGACTACCCCAATAGCATAGTTAGAGGCATCTGTCTCAATCTCAAATGGTTGTTGCAAGTATGGTAATGTGAGAATTGGTGCAGAGCAGAGGCGATGCTTCAACTCCCTGAACACCTTCTGTTGAGATTCAGACCAAAATAATTTTTCTTTAGCTCCTCCCTTGGTGACTTGACTCAAGGGCCATGTGATATGAGAGAATCCCAATACAAACCTCCGGTAGAAATTGGCAAGACCTAAAAAGCTGCGGAGATTTGTTAGGGTGGTTGGGGATGGCCAATCCCAAATGACTTGGATCTTTGCTGGATCCACATGCATCCCTCGCTCATCAATAATGTATCCCAGATACTGAACCTGGGTCATGCCAAAAGTGCATTTCTCCAAATTGGCACACAACTTGTGTTGCCGCAGTGTTTAGAGGACCTGTCGAATGTGGTGGAGGTGCTCTTCCCAAGTTTGGCTGAAGATCAGAATGTCATCCAAGTATACCACTACAAATGAGTTGGTGAATGGCCGCAGGATGTCATCCATTAGCCTAATGAAGGTTGCAAGGGAATTCGTCAACCCGAAAGGCATGACCAACCATTTGTAAAGAACTCCTTGGATTTGAATGCAGTCTTCCACACATCAGAGGGTTTGATTGGTACCTGGTGATACCCAGACTTCAAGTCGATCTTGCTGAAATATTTTTCCCGCTTGAGTTGGTCCAGAAGGTCATCAATCTGTGGGATCAGGTACCTATTCTGGACAGTGATCTTATTCAGTGCCCGATAGTCAATGCAGAGTCTCCAAGTCCCATCCTTCTTCTGCACCAACACGATCGGGCTCCCACAGGGCGATGAACTTGGTCGAATGTGACCTTTCTACAACAACTCCTGAATCTGCCTCTTGATTTCATCATTCTCCAGAATAGAGTGCCAATATATGGGTCCATTGGGTAGGGACGCACCTGGGGTCAGATCGATGGGGTGCTTGACCTGACAGTGTAGAGGCACCCCTATGGGGGAGGTGAAGATGTCCTCATACTCCTCCATGACCTTATCCATCTGTTGTTTTCATCTAGTGGGGCCCTATCTGGAGGTCATGGCCACAATCTTCCTCTTTCCTTGAGGGCAGATCATCAGGAAAAAAATTTTCCTGGTTTTGGAAATGAGCTTATTGCATTGTTTTGCAGTAACCAAAGAGATAGTGGTAGGAGGTGCTATCTATGGTATCCTATACAACTTATTGCCCAAAGTGATAATAAAAACATGAGGCCTAGAATCATACACAAAATGTCTCTTCCACAAGTACGTTTGGCCTAATAATACATCAAAAACATCAAGAGGAGCAATGTCACATAATACCTCATCTGTGAAGGGCTTGATGTTGTAGGGAAGGCAACATTGTTGACTAACACGGAGGTCCTGTCCTTGGTGAAACCACCCAATGGTGTATGGTTGTGGGTGTGTTGTGGTTGGCAAGCCCAGTTGCTTCATGACCTCTACCGAGATGAGGTTCTTCTAGCTCCTGCTGTCGACAATGAACTGGAATGGGGAACCCTTTACCCACATCTTGGAATGGAAGAGATGCTCCACCTCCTCTGGATCTTATGGTTCCTCCTTCTGGATCTTCGTGGTGGAAACGATGGAATTGGGCTCCGCATCGATAATCTGCTTCTTCCTGTCATTCCCCTTGTCAGGTTCTGATTCAGAGTCAAAGCATGCATCCGATTCAGAAGCCTTCAACTCAATTACTAGTGATTGCTTGGCCTGACACTTACTTGTGTTGTGAGTGGAGCTCTTATGGAAATCACACCACTTCCCCGTGTCCTTTTTCGGCTTTGTGGTGTTGTTCTTTTCTTATGGATTTGGTGGGTTGTCTTGGGTTGCCTTAGCTTGGCTTGGTCCTTTTTTCTACGTTTTGGGGGTACCTTTCCCTTGCTTATGATTTGTAGACCCAAAGTCTCGCTTCTTCTGTTTGAACTTCTGCTCAATCTTGGCAGCATATCAGTATGCCACACCAAGCGAGGAGATGTCGAGGAAATCCATTTCCTCCTGAATGTATCTGTGTAGACAACTGCGGTACTTTAACACCAAATGTTTCTCTGAATATTTGATACCCAACTTTGTGCGTAGGGTATGAAACATATTCGTCATCTCATGCATATCTTGGTCCCTTTGTTGTCACAACGTAGTCCATTTTATGTATTTGTCCTCATAGCTCCCCACGGGATAATATTTTTCCTTGATGGCATCTCAGAAAGAATTCCAAGTGGGTGCGGCCAAGAACAAAGAGGGTTCTCCCTCACCCTGTTGCTCCGAGTAGGTTTCCCACCAATCCTTGACATGGGGGGCAGCTTTGAGGAGTGCGAAAGTAATATTTTCTCAGTCAGAAAAGTCATGAACCGAGAAATATCCTTCTAACAGATTCAACCATATATCTATGGCATATGCATCTATTTGTCCCTCAAATATGGGAATGTCAAAGTTTACTTGTACTTAAAAGGAGTGGTGCCTCAATAGTGGCTGTTGGATGTCGATGCTTCGCCAGTGGGAATCTGTTGAAGAATCTGGGAAAAGTTGTCCTTCATCGCGTTCCTTTGTTTATCAAGGGCCTGCTTGAGAAACATTTTGATAGGATCTCCTACTCCCTCATATTTCTTTTCTTCCCCCATGGGTGGTCGTCGAGGTTTGCGAGGCTGATCTTGCAAAGGTTCAACCAAATCGAGCCCCAACTCCTTATACCCTGACCTCATTGGGGACATGAAAAGAAGGATCGAGAATGAGCAGAACGCTCTGATACCACTGATCTGGATTTATGTAGGAACACAATGAAATAAAAAAATACACATAAACATAGAGATGCAGCGGAAATAAGACTTCATTTCATTAATAACAAATGACTCAAATATGCTTACAGACAAAATGGAAATAAACTAGCTAGGGCGTTGGTAGCTTATCTCTGAGAAGAGATGTGGCGGATACTTGCCTCTGAACTGTGTTACAATGAGGCTCGAAGGCCTATTATTATTTAGAAATAATGGAAAACCCTAAACATCCAAAGACCTAACCCTAGGAGATGAAACACCAAGACTATGGGCCCCATTTGGGTAAGTTGGTACATCAACTTCCCAGGGACGTAACTTTGGCATACGATCTCTGTTTTACACTTTACATACCTCGTTATAAATATCTATCCGAGGAATACAAATTTTGGGTGAGAAACATTGATCTATCACCCATGTTCCTCCCTGTTTTCCCAAAAAACGTCGTTTAAGGCCTCAAAACGACTTTGGAAGTTTAGGACCCGAAAAAATGCTAAAAATAGTAAACTGTGCGGAAACTGAAAAACTAAAAGAAGAAGTGGTGGGGGTCCAAGTGGAATAGGTGGGTGGCCACCAATATCCACCTGGATCACTTAGGTCTTCTTTGGATGATTGACCGACTGGGATTTCACTTCAGAAATCTGGAACTCTGGACTTGAGAAGTTTCAAGTCTCAAACCTTGATGGATTCTCTCTCCTTTGAGTGTGAAGCGTTAAATCGCATGCACCTTGTCTTGAATTAGATGGTTGTTGATCCTTTGCACTATGATCCAACGGTCACCCTCACTCCTTCTGAGCTTCTGATTCCTTTCGACTTAGAATATTTTCTAAGTCTTCAAAGGCTTCTACCTTTGAACCTCTTGCGATTCCATCTCTCAGACCCCGACTAGACTTCTAGAAAGTGTTATCTCTTCTGATCTTGACCTTCATGAAGGTTTTGACTTCCTACACACTCCTTGCATTTAAGGGATTTCGATAACTCAGATTCCGAAGGATTTCTGAAAATCAATTCTACCGTCCCTCCTGTCGCTCTCCTTTTGCTCGGTGCACACCTTGCAACTGATTCTTAGGAAATACTTGAATTCCTATGGACGACTATGCACACTTTGCAGTAGTCACTTTGCACTCCTTGCAAAGGGAAAGTTTTGTGCTATCTCTTATGAGCTTCAGAATCGAAACAGATCCCATCAATGCACTCCTTGCGTTCTGTGTGCACACCTTGCACCGGTTTAACAGAAGAGAGACAATTGAAACTTATCCTAACATTCACAGTTCCATCTACTCATAAAAAAGTTCATTCATTTATGAAAACACAATAACATGGAATTGAAAACAATGTCCACACCATGCATTGGTCAATTTTCCTCTATTATATTCAAAAGTGAAAATGGCTACAACTATAATCAAAACAACAATTGAAAACTCAGAAATCTCCTACTAACTTGCAGCAACCTCATTTGGGCATACAAAACCTCTATTTATCTCAGAGGGTTCTTAGGGTTCCCCCCCACTATTTGTCTACTCCAAAACCTAACCTAATGACTATCCTAGATCAATCAATTTCCAGAGCAGGAGTGTAAACTCCCACTTCGCTCGCAATCGTTCAAGCATGCTTCAAAATATTTCCCGGTGCTGAGTTTAGGTGTGCTTCAAAATATGCGCTGTAATTGCCAGCGTTGAGATTCTGAAAATATTCCCAGGCGTTGAGTGGTCCTTCTCCACATGCTTTCCAACAATGCTCCTGCATCATAAGGTGCAATTTCCAATCCTATCAACACACTGTAGAATCTTGAGACAAAGGATTCATAGGATTGGTCAATTGTTCCCCATTTTAATTGGGCGATATTAGATGAGAAGAAATGAATATCCCTTATCCTCGCTAACCCAAGTCAAGAGAACTCAACACAATAACATCAATCAATTGAATCACTTGGAGAGCTCTAGGCAAAAGCACAAATTAGGAAAATCGAGCATTTCTCGTGATAACTCAACGGGTCATCTCTGGGGATAAAAACCATTTTCTTTTTGACCTAGTAAAAAAAAAATAGTTAGAAAACCCAGAGCGATATCAAGATTCTGACAAGAAATATCCATTTTCAAGAATAAATATTGGAATAAATGAATGTTTTTCTTACAAATTAAGAGCCTATAAAGCAAGATAAGGAGCTCATTTTTCTGATTGGCACTTTGGGGAATTCAAGAGTTTCTTAGAACTAGAGTTGTTTGATCACCATCCTCAGGCACATAAAAATAATTAAGGCTGCAGGATTTACAAGATTCATCCCCTGTGTTATGTTTTAGTCTATCTCTTGTATTTTTCTGCATGTGCTCTTGTAAAATCCACCCCTCTCATTTTTGGCTTCTTGTATCAGATCCCCATTAATAAAATCTCAAGTAGTAAGTTATATGACATGTTCACTGTTACTGTGTCTTGTATTCTTATGATACAGATGTGATTTACTCTTAAAAAAATGACCACTTCTTGCCATTTCCCCATATGTTTAATGATGTGTAGAGGGTATCTCCATGGATCCATATATTTGAAGATGTAATTGTTTGATGCATGCTTTTATGATTTGTTATATGTGTTAGAACTTCTGAATTCTTAATTGCTTAGCACATTATTCTATGTCCATAAGATATAATATTCATTCTCTGTGGTGCCTTATATTCTTATCTTGCATTTCTTTGAACCCACCATTTCCCCCACTCTTAAAATCAAATTTTCTAAAACACTCGTGGAAAAATGCCTTATAGTGTTGAATTTTTTGAGTATCTGTATTGAGATTTTTTGAGGACTGAGAGTTTTATAAGAGAGAGAGAGAGAGAGAGAGAGAGAGAGAGAGAGAGAGAGAGAGAGAGAAACTTACCCACATTTTTGCATAATTTCAATTACCACAAGAATGGATTTAAGGCTCACCCTGAGTCTTATCCCCGGGGGTGCCTTGACATCATTCCATTGATAGCTTGGAACATCTCGAGGGATACAAAATTCCAATTCTAAATCATGTGTGGCATAATGTCTCTCATGTTCCATTAACTTCCTTGACTCATAGCAAATAAAATGCCCATTTTTGATAAGGAATCCACCAAGCCCTTCCTTTCATGCATTAGTGCACACCATAAAATTCTCATTTGGATCAACAATATTCAATATTGGTGCACTTGTCAATAAATTCTTCAAGCGTTGAAAAATTTCTTCACATTCATAGGTCCATTCGA
>WSFP011338810.1:0-37588 GCA_009831015.1 Picea engelmannii | reverse complement strand
TCATGGTGGCTACGAACAAATTAGCCATCAGAGCTCCCGTAGTAGTTTCCTCCGCAAATTTATCTAGAAAGTCTTTTTGGAACTTTGTCCAGCTAGTTATAGATCCTACTAGAAGACTAAAATAACATGTGGAAGCTGAATTTTCAAACGTATAGGGGAAAATTTTGCATTCTACATCTTCATGTTGGATGTTCATAAGCCTGATTACCAATATAAATTTCTTGATATGATCTTCAAGCAATCTAGACCTTTCAGGATCAAACTTAGGAAGCAATTTCTTTAGATGACAAGAAAGGTTATGAACCAAAGCGTCTCTGGCTAACCAGGTTTTATTGTTCATAGGTCAGTTCTTCCTTTCATCAATATGGTCATTGTTTCCTTCCATATCTTCAGGATCTTTGTTAATCTATGCTTCTCCAAAAAAATCATCCGGTTCAGAGACATCGTCGGCTGGTGTTTCAGGTATAAAATCAAGAGGTTCTTGAATTTTGATGATTGAAAAATCTATTAATTCCTCTACCGAGTGTATGAAAACCTCATCGGTAGTACTAACCACTGGTCTAGTTTGTTGTTTTCTTCGAGGGAGTATGGGAGCTAAGGTCAATGCACTGATATGTTGGGCGTAGGCTCTTGTAATTCTTTTGAATTAATTTACTTCCTCGTGAAGAAGAGTGTAAGGTATTTCAGAGTGAAAATATTCTTCCTCAGGCTGGGGTGAGTTACTCTTTTTAGGAGTACTTAGTATGTGTGGGTTGTCTTCTGAATGACTAGCCATGCATGTAGGTTGTTACGAATCTGTAGGTTGTTTGAAATGATATATAAAATGTATATTCATCCATTCATTCGCAGGCCCTCCATCTAGCACCAATTATTTTGATGGGTCTTATATCCCTGGTTCAACAGTAGGAACCAAACCCACCACCAAGGCCCAATTAGACTGTGCCACGTTTGGAATGGAATGGTTCTCCAGATCTTGTAATCCGACCAATTAATCGATGGGCTTTAACATTTTATTGTGAAGGCTCTTCCTTCAGTTCGAACTATCTCTTTTGTATTTTCCCTTGGGTGGGACTGATGTGAGGTGTAAGCCAGTATAAACCAACTTGGAAACAAAACAAAATTAATTTCTAACTACTGGGGAAGAAGCTGATCTTGGGATAACCCACTGCTCAAACATGCAGACAAGAATTCTATGCCATAGGCCTAGTACTAATACGTTAACGATGTGAGAATCCAATTACTGTTAGAGATTACTAATTATCATAAATAAAAAACATATGTAAAAATATGACGGCAAGAAAAATAATTCATCTACCATAATCATTCATCACATAATCACACAATGATTCATCATCCTCATCATTAAATAAAAGAACAACAAAGCATTACACTAGAAAAATTGACAATAAATTGGACAACTCTTACTTGTTACATCTATTCATGAAACAATATAGGAAATAGTTCTTCTTTGCATCCACTCACACATACATTTGATGAAAATAACTTTGTCTTTGGTCTAGAATGACTTTCTCAATTCATAGCAGATTCAAAGTAATTCTTAACAACTAGAAAGAAAGAGTTCTTACAACCACCATCGACCCTTGACTAATTGGTTGATGTATTTATTTATAATCTAAAGTTCAACTAAAAATAACCACTAAGTGCAGTTTGAGAAAAAAAAAATCCCCACGTGGCGTCATCTTCTAATAGTTTCTTTAATAGTCAACCCAAGATATCTCATGAAAAGGGTGACTTCTCTCGTACTCAAACCAACTGATAAACAACTCTTCACAAGTTTGGGCCCATGGAAATTTATGTTGTTTCATTGGAGCCGCATGTATTCCCCTGATGTCCATCGCATGCGTCTGGTACTTCACTAGAATGGAGTTCAACTATTGTAGAACATATCGAGCTTTGATTGGATGCTCTGCAAATGGTTGCACTTTCCTTGGCCTCACGTCGATCATCTTTGTGAGATATTTGGTCAATAGCGAGTCTTGTTTGGCATGCGACTTGACTACATCACTTAGTTTGACGAAGTTGTCAGGGTTGCCGAATTCGGGAAGTCCGATATCCTTATTACTTTATTAATATTGCTTTGACGTTTCTTTCGAGTTCCTTAGTGTGGTTATGGAAAAAACTTTGTTCGGTAGTAAAAAGGATCTTTCCTACAATCTAGATTGAAATAGTTTAGAAATTACTTGTCAGGGAAGCATAGTAAGATGTAAACAGAAAAATAAACTGTTGCGTACCTATAGAGCTCATTAGTCTTGATTGTTTAATACTGACGTGATCCCAATCACTCTTTTAAATGACTTGTAATGTCTTTGTCTAAATCACCACTCCTCTTTGGTTTAAATGAGTTACATCCGTGTGCCATAGCGTGGAAAATCAGGTATGGCAGATATGAGCATTGAAACCATCACAATGGTTGATTTCCCTTTCGGGTTGGGAAAGGATGCTAGAGCTGAACGTGTGTTGAAAGTGTGCGTACGCTCCCAAAATATAGGATGTCGTAATAAGGAAGTTGCTAAATGCCTCAGGTTGAGGAAAGTTTCTCCTCCAGAAGCCATATCACCAAGTGTGTCAACTATCATTCACTAATAATGGAATTTGGGGAGATTAAAGAGATTGGAATGATCATACCGTATATTCCTTGCAACTTCAATCGGCGACATTTCATGGGTTCTAGATTGCATCCATCGAGGAGATGTGATGCGTTAAACCTTCAATACATCCTTTTGTGAGGAACGAGTGTTTTGTGGCACGTTCTGTTTTGCTTCCTCATTTTTCTATAAATTCTAGAGGCTCTGTGGGGATTCTACGCATAAGCTGAGTCTATTCATTGGTAGCGCTAGTCTTGCGAGTTCAATTCTAGCAAACTATGTATCGTAGTATTTTATTCATCCACATATGTCTAAGCCAATATGTTGTCATGCTATGGAATCCCCTTTAAACAAGAGATGGGGTTTGTGAGGTAACCGGATTTCCAAGTCTGAGCCCCAACATGCTTGGGAATCTTTCTTTTTGGCATCAAGTGTCCCTGAAGATTCAATAGGATATACCTATCTTCGCTCGGAAATGCTGTCAGCATCTCAAGAGAATGTGGGAGTGGATAAAAATACATTTGAAGTACATATGTTGGATGTTGTGCCCTCTCAGAAGCATACACCACAGAGGAGGGGAAGGCCTAGAAGAAGAAAGGAAAAAGGAGGAGAAGGCCAACCCCCAACTGAGATGAGTGCACACCCGATTGTTGAGGAGTTTACAATGCACACTACTTGGTCAGTGCCTGTCAGGACTACCATTCAAGGAAGTGGGAGATGAATGGGAAAGGAAAATCGATCGGGTGATTCCCTTGGAAGTCTGATTCAGATTATTTTCGGCATGAAATGAGAGTGGAGATATAATAAATAAATGCAGAGAGATATCACAAATATTCAATAATGTAACATAAATGTATCAAAGATGCAACCATAAACACAGATATACAATAATACACGATTTCTATTAATGAAATAAATGTATGTCTGAGTGGGCCTAATGGTCAAGAACATGTGTTTCCTCTTAAGAGGTCATAGGTTCAAATCCAGAGGGGGGTAGGGTATGTATACCTTCGTAGACTTTACCAGTCAAATCGCTGGGCGGAGGGGGCTCCCTTGTCCCACAAACAAGGGGGTCTCATACACCAATTTGGTGTGTTGTCTTGGTCGTGACCTTAAAAATATATTATTATTATTATTATTATTATTATTATAGAGACTGTAAAAATACAGAGTGAAACACTCGCTAGAATGGTGGCATCTTATCTCTGAGAAAAGATGTGACGGCTACTCGCATTCGCAAGAAGATGATTACAATGAGGCTTTGAAGGCATTTTTACAATAAACAAGAATGAAAAAAACCCTATACATCCAAAAACCTAACCCTAGGAGATGAAGTGTCAAAAGTCATGTGGGCCTCGTTTGGGTAAGTTAGTACATTAACTTCCCGGGGTCATAACTTTTGTATACGATATTCGTTTTAGGCGTATGATAGCCCGTTGGAAAGGTATCATCGAGGAGATTCATTTTTGGCCCTCAACCATGCCTTTGGATATAATTGAGTTGGGAAAATCATGAAAAACCTTCATTTTCTCCCTCAAAATGGCCCCAAAAGTTAAAACCTGCTAAAAATAGTAAATTGCCAAAATTGCCAGAAAACTGTTTTGAGTCAGTCAGAAAAGGTAAGTGGCCACCCATATCCACCTGGATCAATCCTCCCTCCTTAGGAAGAAATGGTATCCATTTCATTGAGTTCCTAGGGGAGACACTAGGTGTATATCGGTGGCCACCCACCTTTTCCAACTGGCTCAAAACAATTTTCTGGCAATTTTGGCAATTTACTATTTTTAGCAGGTTTTAACTTCGGGGGCTATTTTGAGGGCCTAAATTAAGTTTTTCGGGATAGACCCAACTTAATGATATTTTAATACATGATTGAGGCCCCATAATGAATCTCCTCGACGATACCTTTCCAATGGGCTATCATACGCCTAAACTGAAGATCGTATGCAAAAGTTACGACCCCCGGAAGTTAATGTACTAACTTACCCAAACGGGGCCCACATGACTTTTGGCGCTTCATCTCCTAGGGTTAGGTTTTTTGGATGTCTAGGGTTTTGGGAATTATTTTTTATTGTAAAAAGGCCTTCAGAGCCTCATTGTAATCATCTTCTTGCAAATGCGAGTAGCCATCACATCTCTTCTCAGAGATAAGCTCCCACCATTATAGCGAGTCTTTCACTCTGTATTTGTATAGTCTCTGTACATTTCTTTCATTAATAAAAATCGTGTATTACTATATATCTATGTTTACAATTGTATATTTGATACATTTCTTTTACATTATTGAATATGTGTGATATATCTCTGCATTTCTTTATTATATCTCCACTCTCATTTCGTGCCTCTGTCACGTGAGAGCTTGCTCAAGCAACAAACTTATAGGATCGTCTGCTCTGTCGTTTTTATTTTCTTCCACCATTGAGGGTTTCTTGGGTGTGTGAGGGAGATTTTCCTCAAGACAAACAATCTCGAGACCCAATTTTCTATACTCATACCTCATCCGGGACATGCACTGAAAAAAAAAATGATCAAGAACAACTTGTTATGATACCACTGATCCAGATTATTTTTGGCACGAAATGAGAGCGTAGATATAATAAATAAATGCAGAGAGATATAGAATATATTCAATAATGTAACATAAATGTATCAAATATGCAACCATAAACATATATATACAGTAATAAATGATTTCTATTAATGAAAGAAATGTATAGAGACTGTAAAAATACAGAGTGAAAGACTCGCTAGAATGGTGGCAACTTATCTCTGAGAAGAAATGTGGCGGCTACTCGCATTCGTAAGAAGATGATTACAATGAGGTTTTGAAGGCATTTTTACAATAAACAGGAATTCCAAAAACCCTATACATCCAAAAACCTAACCCTAGGAGATGAAGCGCCAAAAGTCATGTGGGCCCCGTTTGGGTAAGTTAGGACATTAACTTTCCGAGGTCGTAACTTTTGCATACGATATCTGTTTTAGGCGTATGATAGCCTGTTTGAAAGGTATCATAGAGGAGATTCAATTTTGGGCCTCAATAATTCCATTGGCTATCATTTAGTTGGGATGATCCTGAAAAACCTTCATTTAGACCCTCAAAATGGCCCCAGAAGTTAAAACCTGTTAAAAATAGTAAATTGCCAAAATTGCCAGAAAACTGTTTTGAGCCAGTTAGAAAAGGTGGGTGGCCATTGATATCCACCTGGATCAAAGTCCCAACCAATAGCTAGAGCAGGCCCAACTTTCCATAGCTAAACTTTATCAAGAGAATGGATAATTACGAAGACAATTGGTGCCAAAGAACCAGGAGGTATCGACACCACAGGGTCGCGAAGGAAGGAAACATTGGCTCAAGAGACAACATCAGGAAGCACAAGATACGATTTTCCAGTTGTGCGAAGTGAAGAGGATGACGGGGAAGGAAAAAATTAAATCACCGCAAGGCACGAGGAGTAGTCTGGGAGAAGGTCCGTGTGCAGAAGATACATGATGGGCAGACTCTTGTTTTGCATTCTCCGAAGTGACATTTGATAGTTTTCTCTTTTATTTGTGAGGGTTTTCACATTCTCAATGTAACCAGGTTGGTTAGTCAAGGCATCAGTGGTGTTTATTTGTATGTAACTTGAGCCTGGCGTGAGCCTTAATATATGATATTTCAAAAATGTTTTGCAGTTGAATGTATAGTTTTCCCTCTTTGTATGTAAATCTATCGTGTTTTCTTTTTATCTAAGCTTCTCATAAATTATGTGATTTTATAATTATCGTTGTTCTGATTTGCTTTGTAAGTTCGTTTATAGTCTCCTTTAGAAAATTCCGGTGCCAATTGATGTTGACGTGGCATTACTAACTTGGGGTTTATTAAAAATAAAATCTAGAACTCGGCTTGTGGGTAAGGATTGCACTTGATCTTCGTTTACGTTGAACGCACTAAAAGAGATAGATATTTTGACTACCAATGTCAGTATGGTGTCGGGGATCGATGTTCAAAAGTAAAATTAACGCGCAGTTTTTTTCATGGGTTATCATCTTCATAAATTCTCGACACCAAAAATATTTCGAAAGTCGGTGATCGGTGATATCACCTTTACTTCACCTGACATTTATTATTTTAATCTTCTACCGATGACGAACGGATCGGTCTTTGGGGATATATTTAGTGAATCTTATTCGTGGAGACTAGAGACCTCCTTCCACTGACGCCGGTGAAATTCAAAACTCGGCTATTTTGGTTTTCTCAAGTGATATTCGTCCTTTTTAATCTTTCTTGATGCCGAATTTCCTAAGCGTGTTGGGGAAAACTTTAGAATGTCGATTCCTTAGGTAAATGTTAGTCCCTTTTAAAGTTAAGATGATTTTCACATGCTCAAGCATACTTTAAATGATTCAACATGAAAACACAAAATGATAAACAAAGGCAACAGTCTTCATACTGAAGTGAAAATAGACAGTGTGAAAGATTAAGTGGTACCCAAAAAGTAAAAATTTGACATAGACCTTTTTAGGGTGTGTTGAGTGCTCAACAAATGGAAACTCACTATGCAAAATAAGAATCTTTGTTCCTCCTCCAGGGCTGGGCTGATACGGAAGGTGATGGAGAACCTTGACTGGTTTTAAATTAGAACCCCTTTATCTTTGCATTTCATACTTCTTCGATTGATGCTTCTAGTTCTTCCCTTGGGGTGTTAGCCTTTGTTCCTCCTTCATTCCTGTAACCCTCACTCATGCCCTTTTTTATACAAAAATATAGAAAAGTACTCACTGGCATGAAGCCTTTAGTTACCTTTCATCACTCACTGTGGTTTTTCTCTGCTGCCAGCGAGTGTCCATAGCCCCAGTGGACTTGCCCGACATCACAGACCTTTCTCCACTACCAGTGAGTTTCTATAGCCCTAGCGGATATATCTGCATGCCCTTTCCTACTATTCACTCTTTTGATAATATAAAATTTATTCCAGCATGACACCATGAGTGAGTGGGAGAGGAGGATGTATGTTTATTGCAAAGTGAGATGGTTAAGGTGGATCCTTTACTAGTTTAATCTTCTGGGTTCATGTAGTCCTTTCCACCTTTCCAATTTTCCCTCAAGGTATTACTAAACCACTAAGCAGACACTTTTGACATTTCTCCAAAGTTGTTCACTTGCGCAGGTTGGGTAGAGGAATATTTAAAGCAACCGTAGGTTCCCTGATGCTTCTTGTGTTGTTTGTGAGTGATGAGTTAGGAACAGAGTTTGCTATGTCGCATGATTTGAGGTTTACCATTGTCTTGCTAAAAAAAACCTTCAAAAGTGCGGAAAACAAAATGGATAAAAGAAAATAAAGAAAAATCGCAAAGATCTAGCTAGACCCGAAATCATGAAAACAACGTACAAATAAAAAGAGATTATTATTATTTATTTATTTATTTATGATAACTAGAAATATTGTTTTAGGGATTGGCCATTAACTAGGAGGGCATCAGGTTCTCCCCTCTGATTCTGTAACCGATAAGTGCCTGCCCCAATCTTCTCAGTTACCTGGAAAGGTCCAAGCCATAGATTCTAAAACTTAGAATGCTTCCCTTTTGGTTCATTTTCTCTGTCCCACTTTAGGATTAGGTCTCCTACTTAAAAACTCTTCTCTTTAGCCTTATGTTTATCAAACCATATTTTCACTATCTGTTGGTGATCTAGGAACTTTGAGTTATCCTTTTCTCTCTCTTCCTCTAGCATGAGAAGAGTGTTGATTCTTTTTTGTATGGTCAATGAAGGTTCCTCACTGGAAACTTGGGCTAGTTGAAGAGATGGAAGATAGAGCCCATTCAGGAGGATGGCTTCTTGCCTGTCAACTAGAAAGTATGGGGAATTCCCTATAGCTTCCTTGGGTGTGACTCTATCAACCCACGAAGCGTTATGGAGTAGATTATGCCAATTCCTTTGGTTATCTACAATCGTCTTTTTTAATATCCTCACTAGGTTCTTGTTAGTTGATTCTACCACACCATTTCCATGGGGATAATAATTTGTAGAGTATCTAATTATGATTCCTTTGTCCAGAGAAATATCCATCAATAGGGTGGAAGAAAAATAGGTTGCATTATCAAAGACTAGAACATACGGGACCCTAAACCTTGTGATTATTTGTTGTTCTATGAATTGGATTATCACCTTCTCGTTTACGTGAGTTAGAGGGATGGCCTCTACCCATTTCGTGAAAAAATCGGTTGCAATAAGAATGTTTTTGTGTTGTTTTGAAGAGCTAGGTGTAATTTCTCCTATGATATACAACCTCCATTGCTCAAAATGCCTAGAGAAAGTTACAGGTTGGAGTGGGATTTCTGCTCTCTTCCCCCTCCTGACACTCATTTGACAAGTTTTATAGTTTCTAGCATAAGAATGAGCGTCCTTGAACAAGGTGGGACAATAAGAGTTGGCTCTTAGAATCTTATGAACGGTGGTGTTTCCTGTGAAATGGCCCCCAGTAGGGCCATCATGGAGATCCTTCAGCACTTTGTCCATGTCTTCCCACCCGAGACATCCTAATATTACTCCATCATAATTGATCCAGAAGAATACCAAATTTATAAGGTGATATTGTGCAGATTTTAACCCAAGGGCTCTCCTTTCCCTAGGGTTGAGGTTTTTCAGACAAGTCCCGTGGTGTAGGAGATAAGCTAAATCCTTATACCAATACTCTTATCCTGGGGAGATGTATGATACTTTGCCACACCATAGTTCCATTTCATTCTCCCATCCAGAATCTTCATGTACTTGGTCTTGGGCTTCGACTGCAAGCATGTATAACCCTTGTCCTTTTACCAGTTTGGTAGGTTTTATATCTAGATCAAATTCATGGACTACTACCATCTAGTTGCCTCTTATTTCCCTCATTTATTGCTGGGTAAACAAGGATCGTACCACAGGATGTGGTAAAATCACTTTAGTGTGGTTCTTGATGATGTAAGACCTAAAGTGTTTAACTGCCTTATATACTGCATAGGCATGTTTGTCTATAGATGAATAATTGAGCTTAGCTCCTTGAATATTAGTGTTCATGAATGACACTAGGGCCTCGTTGTTATCATCATCTTTCTGAGTCAAAACTGTAGCTAACAATTGGTCGAAGGAGAAAGTATAGAGGAAGAAGTCTCTATTGAAATCGGGACTTCATAACAACGGGGTCGGGGACATAGCAACTTTGATATTGTTGAAAGCACCTTTTCGCTCATAATCCCACTTAAGTTCAGCATCCTTGTGAATCATCTTGTGTAAGGGTTTGATGATTTCTGCGAAATCAGGAGTCAATTTCCTCACAAAATTGATTTTCCCAAAAAAGGACTGCATAGTTTTCTTTTTATGGGGCAAGGGGAGTTGAGCTATGGCTTTAATCCTTTCTGGGTCTATGTGAATGCCTACTTGAGATATAATGTGGCATCACAACTTACCTTCCTCGACATTGAAGATATTGTTCTTAGGGTTTAAGGATATACCATATTTCCTACACCTTTCGAAAATCTAAGTTAAGTGTTGGATGTGCTCTTCTTATTCTTTGAATACACTGTTACATTGTCTAGATACACTACCACACATTTATTGATTAGTCCATGGAAAGCTATGTCCATGGCCCTTTGGAAGTTTTCTCCTGTGTTAATTAAACCAAAAGGAATTTGTTTATAAGTGAAGGTTCCCCACTTTGTTCGGAAGGTAGTTTTTAAACAGTCTTCCTCCTAAACCAGAACTTGGTTGTACCCTGTGAAACCATCTAGTAGAGAGAAAATATATGCGCTAGATACGGTCTGCAAGAGTTGTTCCATCGGTGGGACTCGGTAATTGTCCTTTTCTAAAGTTATGTTGAGGTTCCTAAAAACTACATAGAGGCGGATTTCTTTCAACTTTTTCCTTACCGGGACAAGATTTGCTACCCATGCGGAATGCCTAACCTGAAAAATGGTCTTGGCATCTAAAAGTTTCTTTAATTCCTGATACATGAGAGGTTCTAAGGATGGGTGATACTTTCAGATATTCTATTGGAAAGTTTTCACTTCGGGTTTTAATGGGATAATGTGTTGAATGATGCAGGTATCATACATTTTCAGATCTCGATAGGACCATGCAAAGACATCTTGGTATTGTCTGAACAATTTGAGATAAGCTTTTCTTTCCTCCTTAGATATAGTCTTTCTAAGATTCACATTCTTTGGGTTTTCTGGGGTCCCAAGATTTATGGTTTCATGCAGGGGGTAAGATATTCGAGTCTTTGCATTTTTAGGCCCCTTAAATTTCTCTTTCAAATCAAACATACTTTCGAGATTAGCTATCCCTTTTGGGATTGTGTGAGTCCTCGAATTATCAGTAGGTTGTTCTGTTCGAGGATTGGTCTCTGTTGATTTCTCTTGGAACACTTCATTGTCAATAGCCAGATCTTTGAAATTTTCTTGCTTGGTCAAGAAGTTTATGATCTGTTCATCTCCTTCAAAGAATTTCCAATTAGAAATCTTATTATGCACCGATGGTTTGTAGAGAAGCTCCACAGTGAATCGAGAGGCTTCATAATCCTCAAGAGGTGACAACCTGGAGGTAGTTGTGGCCAGGGTGTTAGCAAGAATATTCTTTTCTATGGGGATCACTGTAATGTTGAAGGCTTCAAAATGCTCTATCAACCTATGCACCTCATGTTGATAATTCTTTAGGTGCGGGGAATTGCAATGTATAGTATTTCTTACTTGTCTAACAATAATTTTAGGGTCTTCGAAAACCTTCAATTCTTTGAAATTCAAATCTATGGATTTCTTTAATCCTTGTACCAGAGCTTCATATTTGATAGTGTTGTTGGTACATTCGAATTCTAGCCTACAGGATATGAAATAAAGTTTACCTTTATGATCAATGAGGATGCACCTGGTTACTGACCCTTCTTGCGATTTAGATCCATCAAAGTAGAAAGTCCATATTTTTGAACAACAATTGCTCTTTTCCTTTCCCTTGTTAATTTCTCCTTCTACTATATTTTTTTCTATAATCTCCAGTGTAGGGTCTTGATAGAAGAGCATGTCTCTTGTCGGTATCGGTGAATTCTCTTGAAAAACCATTTCAGAGTTCTCAGTGAGAGGGACATTGGACAAGAGACGAGAAAAGTTTCCAAAGTGGGAATTGCAGGAATAATTTCCCAACATAGGGAAATCTGTGGATGAGGGATCATTTGGGGTTTCTTTATCAATGACTGTATGTTTCATGTATCTCTCCCTATCAATTCTGATCATTTTCTTGTATCCCTTCAGTGGTAGCCAAAGGTGTGCCTAGTCTGTACTAAAGTATCCATTTAGCTTTTTAGACCAATCTTGACTTAGTAATAACCCATAGGCCTCTGGAATATCCACTACAATGATGTCAATAACTTGCACAAACTTGGGGTGTGTCGCTATTCTAATCATTACTTCATTAAATTCTCCCATGACCTTTACCTAGGTTCTGTCTAGTTGTATGACATGTTTATCACTCTTGAGAGGAATGACATTTAATTTTTTTCAAATAGATAAGGAAATAATGTTGGAAGATACTCCATAATATTCCAAACAATTGTGAAGGTTTCTATTGAAGATTTCAAACGTTAAGAGGAACGGTGGGACAAAAGGTGTTTCCTTTCTATCTTCCGAGCAGGTGTTCACAATTAGTTTGCTCACTAGATCTGTGGGGAATAGATTTATTTCCTGACCATTTCCCATCGTCGGGTTTTCTACTGAGTTCAAAGCTTGTAATAGAAATTCATTCTGTTGAGGAATTCTACATATGTTCATAAATGATATATTAGCCTTTAAATTCTTCAAATATTCGACCACGTTGTAATCTAGTTTGGGAAATTCTCGGGTATGGATGCTTATATGGTTTTTACTGGGAACGAAAGGGGCTCTCAGGTGATCAAGATTTTCTCTACTCTTCAAGGTCTGGATGGAAGAGTTATCTTTCAAGACAGGTGGACCTTTACTACGTGTCTGTACCACTGATATTTCTGCAGGCTGCTCCCGAGGCTCAAACAGGTCGTCAGAAGGCATGATCAGGTTTGGATACCATATTAGCATGGTTGTATCTTGTGGTGGATCAATCTCTTCCTGTTCAAAAATTATTAATAATTGAGTTGCTTAGTTGTTCGGTCAAGGAGACTTCATCTAGAAACCGATTGGCCATCAAATTCATGGCATGTACCCATTGAGGGAAATCTCTTTCGGAGTGGTTTTCCTAGTGATAAGTACAGAAGGAATCAGATGCTACATTCTTAAGATGAATATTTAAGTTGGCCGGAAGAGGTTCAATTGATTTAAATGGTGGGTTTCCTTTAAATAAAGGCGTATAGGGCCTTTGGCCCTGGTTTCCCTACCCTTCATTTCTCATCATGTCTATGATCTCGTTTGATAATTTCTTAACCATGCACTATAGATCTTCTATGTCTCCATTACTCTTGTCAGGAATATGTTCAGTTTATTTTCCCGATGGTCTAGTCAAAAGGATTCCTCTCTTGATAGGAGGATAAACTTCTTTCTTTACTAGAGAGGGTTGGCCTTCTTTACACCCCTTCATATGGAATTCTATCATTTTGGCTTCCTCAAAATTTTCAGCCAACGTTTTCTTGGCGACCCTTTTCACAAATATAGAAATAGAAGTCGGGAGCGCGTTAGCATAAACCTCGATTTACAGCTCCTAAGTTGGTTTAGCCATGGGCTGGAATTTTTTAAGATGGTTGTGAATATTTGACCCTTTCTTTCAGACTCATGGTGGTTGCAAAAAACTATACCATCAGAGCTCCCATAGTAGTTTCCTCCACAAATTTATCTAGAAAGTATTTTTGGAACTTCATCTAGCTGGTTATAGATCTTACTGGCAGATTAAAATACCATGTGGAAGATGAATTTTCAAACGTATAACGGAAAAGTTTGCATAATACGTCTTCATGTTGGATGTTCATAAGCCTGATTGCTAATATAAATTTCTTGATATGATCTTCAGGCAATCCATAGGTTTTGGGATCGAACTTAGAAAGCAATTTCTATGGATGATGAGGAAGGTTATGAACTGGTCCTGGGAGGGCCAAAGCGTCTCTGGATAACCAAGGTTGATTGTTTAGAGGCAAGTTCTCCCTTTCATAATTATGGTCATTGTTGCTTTCCATATCTTCAGGCTCTGAGTAAAACTCTTCTTCTCCCAAAAAATCGTCCTATTCAGAGACATTGTCGGATGGTGTTCTGGGTATCAAATCAAGAGGTTCTTGAATTTTGGTGATTATGAAATCTATTAAGTCCTCTACCGAGAGTATAGAAACCTCGTTGGGAGTACTTACCACTGGTCTACTTTGTTGTTTTCTTCAAGGGATTATGGGATCTAAGGGAAATGTACTGATATTCCGGGCGTATGCTCTTGTAATTATTCTTAATTGATTTACTTCCTTGTGATGAAGAGCGTAATGTATTTTAGAGTGAAAAGATTCTTCCTCGGGTTGGGGTGAGTTACTCTTTTCAAGATTAATCAACATCTGTGGGTTGTCTTCTGAATGACTAGCCATGCATGTAGGTTGTCTTCTGAATGACTAGCCATGCATATGGGCTGATATGAATCTGTAGATTGTTTGAAATGATATGTAAAATATATATTCAAGCATTCATTCTCAAGCCCTCCATCTAGCGCCAATTCTATTGATGGGTCTTAAATCCCTGGATCAACAGTAGGAACCAAACCCACCACTGAGGCCGAATTAGACTCTCCAACATTTGGAATGGAATGGTTCTCCAGACCTTGCGATCCGACCAATTAATCGATGGTGTTTAACATTTTCTTGTGAAGGATCTTCCTTCAGTTCAGACTATATCTTTTTTATTTTCTCTTGGGTGGGACTGATGTGAGGTGTAATCCAGTATAAACCAACTTGGGAAAAAAATAGAATTAAGTTCTAAGTACTGGGGAAGAGGCTGTGTTTGGGATAACTCATTGCTCAAGCATGCAAACTACAATTCTATACCACATGCCTAGTACTAATATGTTAACCATGTGATCATCTAATTACTGTATGAGATTACTAATTATCAGAAAGAAAACACATATGCAATAAGATGACAGAAAGAAAAATAATTCATCTACCATAATCATTCATCACATAATCACACAACGATTCATCATCTTCATCATTAAAGAAAAGAATGACAAATCATTGCACCATATAACTTGACAATAAATTGGTCAACTCTTACTTGTTACATCTATTCATGAAATGAGATAGGAAATAGTTCTTCTCTGCGTCCACTCACACATGCATTTGATGAAAATAACTTTGTCTTTGGTCCAGAAGGACTTTCTCAATTCATAGCAGCTTCAAAATAATTCTTAACAACCAGAAAGAAAGAGTTCTTACAACCACCATCGACCCTTGACTAATTGGTCAATGTCTTTATTTATAATCTAAACTTCAACTAAAAATAACAGCTAAGTGTAGTTTGAGTAAAACAAAAATTTCCACGTGGCATCATCTTCTAACAATTTCTTTAACATTCAACCCAATATATCTCATGAAAAGTGTGACTTCTCTCGTACTCGGGCCAACTGATAAACAACTCTTCACAAGTTTGGGCCCATGGAAATTTGTGCTATTTCATCGGAGCCGCATGTATTCCCCTGATGTCCATTGCATGCATCTGGTACTTCACTAGGCTAGAGTTAAACTATTGTAGCATGGTTCGAGCTCTGATTGGATGTTTTGTAAATTGTTTTACTTGCCCTAGCCTCGCATCGGTCATCTTTGTGAGATCTTCGGTCCATAGCGAATCTTGTTTGGCATGTGACTTGACTACGTCGCTTAGGTCGACGAAGTTGTCGGGGCTGATGAACTCAAGAAGTCCGATATCCTTCATTACTTTATTAAGCTTGCTTCAATGTTTCTTTCGGGTTCCTCAACATGGTTATGGAACAAAATTTGTTCAGTAGTTGGAAGGATATTTCCTGCAATCAGGATTGAAATAGTTTAGAAATTACTTGTCAGGCAAAGCATAGTAAGATGTAAATAGAAAAATAAACTCATGCGTACCTATATAGCTTATTAGTCTTGATTGTTTAATACTTACGCGATCCCCGACACCCTTTTGAATGACCTGTAATGTTGTTTTCTGTGCCGCCGCTCCTCTTTGGTTTAAATGAGTTACATGTGTGTGCCATAACGTGGCAGATCAGGTATGGAATATATGAGTGTCAAAACCATCACAGTGGTTGATTTCCCTCTGGGGTTGGGAAAGGATTCTAGAGTTGAACGTGTGTCGAAAGTGCACGTATGCTCCCAAAAGGTTGGATGTTGTAATGAGGAAGTCGTTAAATGCCTCAGGTCAAGGAAATTTTCTCCTCTGGAAGCCATATCACCAAGTGTGTCAACTATCATTCACTAATAATGGAAGTTGGGGAGATTAAACATATTGGAATGATTGTACTGTATATTCCCTGCAACTCCGATCGACAGTGTTTCATGCATTCTGGATTGCATTTGTCAAGAATTTGTGATGTGTTAAACCTTCAAGACATCCTGTCATGAGGCATGAGTGTTCTTTGACACATTCTATTTTGCTTCCTCATCCTGCTATAAATTCTAGAGGCTCTGTGGGGATTCTATGCATAACCCGAGTTTATTCATCGGTAGCACTGGTCTTGTGAGTTCAATTCTAGAAAACTCTATGTCATAGTATTGTATTCATCCATAGACGTCTAAGACAATATGTTGTCATGCTATGGGATCCCCTTTAAAAAAGGGATGAGGTTAGCGAGGTAACCGGAGCGCCAGGTCCGAGCCCCAACATGCCTGGGACTCTTTCTTTTTGGCATCAAGTCTCCCTGAAGCATCAATAGGAGATACCTACCTTCGCTCAAAAATGGTGTCAGCGTCTCAAGCAGAGGTGGGAGTGGATAAAAATATGTCTGAAGTAAATATGTTCGATTATGTGCCCTCTCAGAAGTAGACACCATGGAGGAGGGGAAGGCCTAGAAAAAAAAAGCAAAAAGGAGGAGAAGGTGACCCCCCAACTCAACTGAGTGCACACTCGGTCGCTAAGGAGTTTATAATGCACACTACCTGGCTAGATTTTGTCAGGACTACCAGTCGAGGAAGAAGGAGATGAATGGGAAGGGAAAATACATCGGGTTCTTTCGTTGGAAGTCCCACCCAACAGATAGAGTAGGCCCAATTTTCCATAGCTAAACTTTATCAAGAAAATAGAGAATTACGGAGACATTTGGCAACAAAGAACCAGGAGGTATCGACACCGTAGGTTCGTGAAGGAAGCACAAATTAGATCAAGAGACAGCTTTGGGAAGCACAAGATATGATTATGCAGCTACATGAAGTGCAGAGGATGATGAGGTAGGAAAAAATGAAAACACTGTAAGGTGCGAGGATTAGTCCAGGGGATACATGATGGGTGAACTCTTGTTTTCCATTCTCTGAAGTGACGCTTGATAGTTTTCTCTATTTTTTGTGAGGGTTTTCACATTATCAATGTAATGTTGTTGGTTAGTCAAGGAGTTGGTGGTGTTTATTTGTATGTAACCTGAGCTTGGCAGGAGCCTTAATATATGAGATTTCGAAAATGTTTTGCAGTTGAATGTATCATGTTCCCTCTTTGTATGTAAATCTATCGTGTTTGTTTTTATCTAGGATTCTTGTAAATTAAGTGATTTTATAATTATCATTGTTCTGAGTTGCTTTGTAAGTCCATTGATAGTTTCCTTTAGAAACTTCCAGTGTCGATTGATGCTGACATGGCGTCGCTGACTCTGGGTTTATTAAAAATAAAATCTAGAACTAGGCTTGTGGGTAAGGATTGCACTTGAGATTCGTTTTGGTTGAACACGCTAAAAGAGCTAGATATTGTGACTACAGATGTAAGGATGGTGTCGGGGATCGGTGTTCAAAAGTAAAATTAATGTGTAGTTTTCTTCGTGGGTTATCATCTTCATAAATTCCCGACGTCGAAAATATTTCAGAAGTCGACGATCGGTGATATCACCTTTACTTCGTGCGATGTTTATTATTTTAATATTATACCAATGTCGAATGGATCGGTCTTTGGCGATATATTTATTGAAGCTTATTCATGGATACTAGAGAACTCTTTCCACCAACGCCGGTGAAATTCGACGCTCGGCTATTTTGGTTTTCTCAAGCGATTTTCGTCACTTTTAATCTTTCTCGATGACGAATTTTCTAAGCATGTTGTGGAAAAATTTAGACTGTCAATTCCTTAAGTAAATGTTAGTCCCTTTTAAAGTGAAGATGATTTTCACATTCTCAAGCAAACTTTAAATGACTCAACATAAAAACACTAAATGATAAACAAAGGAAGCAATCTTCATACTGAAGTGAAAACAGACAATGTGAAAGATCAAGTGGTACCCAAAAAGCAAAAATTTGACACAGACCTTTTTAGGGTGTTTTGGGTGCTCAAAAAAACCATAGTAGCATCTACTAAAATACCAAATACTAGTGAAGGATGGTTTAAGACCATGAATCTAAATGCAGCCTTCTCCAAAGAATTCCTTAAACCAAAATGTTAGTGAGATAGCCTATCAAAGGGAGTGCCTAGGAGCCACTGGTTGAAGGATTTGATAATATGATAAGGGTGATCCAAAGATATTTCACATGTGAGGGAAAGTTCAATATGATTTATGAGTAACACATTAGACTTTTGTTGCACTTCATAGGAATAGACCTCATGAATCTCCCTTTCTATTTGTTTAGAAGCATTGGACATGGTCCAAGCTAAGTCCGAGGTAGTTGATATAAGTGTTTTTCACTCATGGCTGATTAAAATTATTTTGATGGAGGATTTGAACAAGAAAAAAATTGTCTAGGAGAAATTCATTGCCTCTACAAAATCGCAATTGAATGTTGCTCCTAATCCACAATCCAAAGTGTAGATTCCTCTTCAGGCTGACAACATTGTTCACACAGAGACAACTAGGAAGAGGAAGAGCAAAGAGATTGCTAAAAATGATGAGGCTCCTAAGGAAAAATAAGAAGAAGGGGGATCTCATTACTCTCCACAAAGGGATTTTTCACCCAAAATAGCTCCAGAGATAGAAAAAACGCCATCAACTAGAGCCACATGCAAAAAGGGAAGGAGGTTAATATTCCCCTCACCAACTATTACAATTGAAGCTAAAGCTAGGAGGTCTTTCACTAGGTCATCAACAAAGAAAGAAAGTGTTGAAAAAGAGGACATAATAGAAGCTCTAATCAAGAGCAAGGGTAAAGGTAAAGTTGAAGATGTTGAAAAACATATTGAGGTCATAGAAATAATTACTCCCCAAGAAAACCCTACCTTCAAAAGACTAAACAGACAAGTCAAAGAAGCCAGAAAGGAGATTGCTAACTTGAAGGGAGAAGGGTTGGCTAAGGGAAAAAATTTGAAGGATCTTATGGATATGTATCTAGAAACTATTGATAAAGTGAGGTTTATAGAAAAGAGATTTATTCCCCTCCTGTTACACATTATTTTGGTCACCCCAATGATCCATTAGCAAACATGTGTTCATGTTCCCAAAAAGGAATCTTTTACCATGACGGAAGTGACTGGAATTTTCTTCTTGAAAACCTTATGAAGAAATTTCATCGCAGGTTGCACTATATGCAGGGTGCAACGATGCCTAATCACCACCCCCTACCCTAAAGCTGTCCTGTGACATATCCATAGTCTTCTCTACAACTAGGGTGTGACAATGTCAAAAGACTAAGAAAAGGTCAAGTTTCACGAAAGTTCTAGAAGGGGATATTCTAGAAGGGGATATTCTAGATGAGGTGGTGTCCGAATGGTTTTCATCTTACTCACTTCTCTGATTTAGTGGGATCATCCTAATATATTAAACCATCCTCATTTCGCCTATATAAAGAGGGATCTCTCATGGAAAAGGTTAAGCACATAAGGTTTATTCAAGGCTAAGAATTGGATGAGGAATTCTACTTCAGTTCATACTTGAGGGATCCATTTCAGTTCATCAAGTCATTGTGGATTCTTTTCATTCAATATTGGGAAAGTGTGTGTGTTGGAGAAAACGGTCATCGAGAAGGGACCTTGAAACATCAAGGTTTTGGTTGTAATCTACATTTTCACTTTAATATAATACAGTGATATGTTTCTTTCCCATAAAACTCATATTGTTTTATTGTATGATTCCTTTATCACATACATAATTTCTTGTTGAGTGTATTGGATTGATTTCACTTTGGTTGGCTTGTGTTCCCTTGAAGATTCAATATCACAGAAGCATCGAAGTGGAGCTAGGATGACGATGACAAGAAGAAGCGACATTTAAACGGTATGTTTCCTATCTCTTGTTAACTAGTAAACTCAATAGTTAGAGATTAGGGAAAACGTCATATTTTGTTCTGTTTTGTTCTAGATCTAGGTGGATCTAGGGAGATCTTTTTATGTCCTAATTTACAGATAGTGTGTGACGGTGTAGAGGATAGTCCATAGAGGCATGTCTTGGACATCTCTTATAGTGAATTTACTGCTATGCTTCTGCGTACCTGGCACACAATTCTCCCTGATATAGTGGTTCATGGGTGCACCTCTGCCTCTGCTGCCTGTAAATGAGACTTGGGACCCGAAACGAGATAGCTTTGTAAAGAAGTAGATATCCTTGATATCTATTGTAATAATGTCAGACCCCACATAGAATTCCTCCTCGTTCACATCCCACATGTGAACTAGTTATTCGAGTAACCTTAGTTGGGCCCTCATACCCTGGATCTTAAAGACTTTTAACAATCCACACTATCAAAGGAAATTTACCATTCCTGGGTCATTCCTGGAAAATTAGTCTTCCTCCTCATTCTCTCTCTCATGCCATTCCAACATTTTTACTGTGGAAAACCTGCAATGGAACGTTAAAGAGGGATTAGCACCATTATTTTCTTCCTTGGAGATTTTTTATTGGAAAATCTATCTTGAAAGCTTTTTGAGTTGTGAAAATCGTAGGCTAGGGCATATACAAATCAGGGAGTCATCACAGGCTATCTTTAAGGCCACCTGCAACAACCCTAGGTCGTCACGGGGGTCGATATAGGGAACCTGCGATGACCTCTGCGCATAGCTACCCTAAAAAACTTGACTCAAAAACCTATTTTTAACCAATGAAAAATGAATTTTGATCCATGGAAAGTTGAAATAGATGAAAATTACATGTTCTACAGAGACCATTCATCAAACAATCAACTGTGCCTTCCGCAATCCACAGTGGAAAATTGACGTAAATGGGGGGTTTTGGAGCAAAGTTTGGGTGAAATAACAAATGGAATAGTGAAATGAAGTTTTGTCCATTTTTATTAGTTTTTCACTTTTTCATTTATATTTTATATTATTTTATATGTTTCGCCTAAAACATAAAGTCCTAACGGCTTTGTAAGTATTTGATTTGCAGGTGAAGAGTCTAGGAGTGATCTCTTGAAACAAGGATTCATTTTTGGTTTGTTTTTTATATATTTGTACACATGTACATATTCTTTTAGAGTTTTTCAAGAAAAACTCTGAGAAAGCCTTGATTATTTCTCATGCTCGTGAAACCATGAGAATGTAATCGAGTAGTATTTTGTCCTTTTTTTGAACTCCTAATGGTAACACAAAAAATGAAACCAATGGAGTATATTTTAATCTCTTTTCACGCTTCATAGAAAGGAAAATATTGTCGAGCGACCTTGTTCTTTTCATGCTCATAAAATTATTGGAAGAAAAGCATTTGATGAGTGGTAGGTTATCACTCTTTTGGTTTCATCGAATTGATTTATGAAAAAGGAACTGATGGATTTATCTTTAAATTATTTTCAGACTCTCTAAACATGAAAAACCCTCGAGTTTTCTCTCTTTGGACTCATTAAACAAACATCAAAATACCCATACGGGATCAAACCACTCCTTATTAGGGTTCATTAAACATACTCCGAGGGACTCACCATAAATGGTGGGGGGAAATTGGGAAAGGAATGTGTCTCTATATGGTTCATCATTGTGTATGGGTTGGGAAATCCATTTGTCTCTCGTTTGACCATGCACATGTCCATATGTCGGGTCCTCCTTGAGTCAATGCTACCAAGACTATTGTCGTGTCGTTCATATGTTCAAGAGAAGTCAACTTGAATAAGCCTTATATCGATTTGGCCATCTACAATTATAAATTTTGTACCATGTCATCCTTCCCTGTGTTAGTTTCAAATCACCTCATGCTCTGATCTACTTCAAATATGTTACTTATTTCATGTTGTCGATGGGGGATACATTAAGGCCCTACTGTGATGAGTCTTTTCCTATCAACTTCAAATCATTATATAGCAACAAGACTTATAAATCATTTAGTACCTTAGAGCCTGCATGCCTCAATGGTAGGTCTCTTCGCTTCCAACAGTGGGTTAGGTCTCTTCGCTTCCAACAGTGGGTTCACATCATTGACCCTTGATTGGGAGATTCCATCGAGTGTTTGAATTAAACTCATTTTATTCACATTCTTTGGATTGTACTAGAGTACCTTGGGATTCACTGACATCAATGGTGATTTCCCTTGAACTTGTTAATAGTTCTCATCATTGACTGGTAATCAAGTGGTTTCTACCATGTTCGAATTCAGTGCCTATAATCGCATGGTTAGATTCGTACTTAGGGATGTTGGAAATGAATACCCTGGATATGATCATTCCAATCCAAGTTGCAATGGATTATTTATGATTTTTATTGACACATAGATCCACTGTGTATGTCTGGTGGCTATGTCCAAATATTGAGTCATTTTAATGCATAGATCCACAGTTTATTCCTAGTGGCTATGACAATTCATTGACATGGATCCACGGTGTATATTTAGTGGCCATGACTCACTTGACATTTTGTAAACTAAGTATGGGAATGCCTACCTCGGACAATGGTATATTATTATGTTGATGCTTGACTGTTTGTAGGTCCCCAATTGGTGCACTCCTTGTTTCCGACACACACATTCTACAAAGTATTTCGGCTGTCACAAGTTCTAGTCTCATACTTTGGGGGGAATTATGTTACACATTATTTTGGTCACCCCAGTGATCCTTTAACAAACATGTGTTCATGTTCCCAAAAATGAATCTTTTACCATGAAGGAAGTGACTAACTTTTTCTTCTTGAAAACCTTATGAAGAAAGGTTGTCATAGGCTGCACTATATGCAAGGTGCAATGATGCCTGATCGTCACCCCCTACCCTGAAGCGAGCCTACAACGTCTTCACAGTTTTCTCTACAGCTAGAGTGCGACAATGTCAAAAGACTAAGAAAAGGTCAAGTTTCATGAAAGTTCTAAAAGGGGATCTTCTAGAATATGAGGTGGCATCTGAATGGTTTGGATCTTAATCTCTTCTCTAATATAGTTGGATCATCCTAATCTCTTCAACCATCTCTCTTTCCCCTATATAAAGAAGGATCTCTCATGGAAAAGTTTAAGCACGAAATGGATTCAAGGCTAAGAATAGGATGAGGAACTCTACTTCAGTTCATACTTAAGGGCTCCATTTTAGTTCATCAATTCATTGTGTGATCCAGATTATTTTTGGCATGAAATGAGAGTGGAGATATAACAAAGAAATGCACAGAGATATCGCATATATTCAATAATATAACAAAAATGTATCAGGTATGGAACCATAAACATAGATATATAGTAATACACAATTTCTATTAATAAAAGAAATGTACAGAGAGTGTAAAAGTATAGAGTGAAAGACTCACTAGAATGGTGGCAACTTATCTCTGAGAAGCGATGTGATGACTACTCGCATTCACAAGAAGATGATTACATTGAGGCTCTAAAGGCCTTTTTACAATAAATAGGAATGCCAAAAACCCTAGACATCCAAAAACCTAACCCTAGGAGATGAGGTGCCAAAATTCATGTTGGCCCCATTTGGGTAAGTTAGTACATCAACTTCTCGGGGTCGTAACTTTTGCATACGATCTTTGTTTTAGGCGTATAATAGCTCGTTGGAAAGGTATCATCAAGGAGATTCATTTTAGGGGCTCAATAATGCATTTGGATATCATTGAGAACCTCAATCTTGAAAAAACTTCATTTAGGCCCTCAAAATGGCCCGGAAGTAAAAATATCATTGAGAACCTCAATCTCGAAAAACCTTCATTTAGGCCCTCAAAATGGCCCCGGAAGTTAAAACCTGCTAAAAATAGTAAATTGCCAAAATTGATAGAAAACTATTTTGAGCCAGTTGGAAAAGGTGGGTGGCCACCGATATCCACCTGGATCAATCCTCCCTTCTTAGGAACTAATGGTCTCCATTGCATTGAGTTCTCGGGGGAGAGGGAAAAGCATTTGTTGAATCTACATCTTGGTGAGTTGCTTGTCTTGCTAGAGACGTTGCGTTGCTCAATTTGTGGAAGTCTGTCACGAACCTGTTGAGGTTGAGGTTGTTCAACAAGTTGAGATACATGAGAGGATGGTGTGCAGAAGGAATATTTTCACTTTGTTGCAACCTTGTCGACCTGCTTCTATTGGATAGAAGGTGCTTGGGGCAAGGTTGTAGTGGTTGCAGTGTCCTTTTGTTCTCCTTTTGAACAAATTGTGAAGAAGGTGAATTTTTCAATATGAGATACTACCTTGCGACACTTTTTAGGTGGAACAGTAGTCGTAACTACCTCTGGTATTCTATAGAGATGACCCCCCAAAGTAAAAATGACACTACGGGGTCGAGACTCATAAACAACATGGCGTCTCCACATATATGGTTGGCCCAAGAGCACATCACAAACATCCAGTGGGACAACATCACATAATACCTCATCCTTAAAGGGTTGGATGTTGTATGATAATCAACATTGTTGGCTGACATGGAGATCTCATCCTTGGTGAAGCCACCAGATGTTGTATGGTTGCGGGTGTGGTTTTGTCGACAATCCCAACTATTTGATGACCTCTACTGAGATGAGGTTCTTCTAGCTTCTGTTATCAACAATAAAATGTAGCGGGGTCCCCTTCACCCACATATGTGAATGAAAAAGGTGATCCCCCTCTTCAAGATCTATTGTTTCTTCTAGTTGAATTGTTGTGGTCGTGACAATAGCAGTGGGGTCCACGTCAATGATCTATCCTTTACCATTATTTTCAGAATTAGATTCTGAATCAGGGTTCAGCTCTTTGTATTTGATCTCATCAACCAATGACTATTTTGAGTGACATTCATTGGTGTTGTGCCAAGGGATTTTGTGGAACTCGCACCATTTTTCGGTGTCCTTCTTTGTCTTCCCGTGACCCTTCTTTTCCTGAGTCTTGGACTAGTTTTCGGGAGACTGTTTGTTAGGGCCATCTTTGTCATACTTTGGTTGTTGCGGATTTACACACCTAAATTGTTGTTTGTTCTGGTGCCTAAATTTCTGCTCAATTTCAACAGCATATCGATAAGCAGCACCGAGTGATGAGATTTCCAGAAAATCCATTTCAGTCTGGATGTATCTGTGTAAATCCCCATGGTATTTCAAAACCAAATGTCGCTCGGAGTCTTTGATACCCAGCTTGGTGCACAAGGTATGGAAGGTATTGGATAACTCCGAAACTTATTGGCCCCTCTCTTGCTACAGTGTGGTCCATCTCATGTACTGGTCTTCATAGTTTCCAATAGGGTAATACTGTTCCTTTACCGCATCCACAAAAAAATCCCAAGTGGTATCGACCCCATATATTCTAGACTCCTCTGTGGAACTTTGCTCCCAGTAAGTTTCCCACCAATGTTTGACATGAGGGAGAGCTTTAAGGAGTGCAAAGGTGATATTTTCTTTGTTGGAAAAATTGTGAACAGAGAAATAACCTTCTAGCAGAGTTAACCATTTTTCTAGGGCTTCTACATCTATTTGTCCTTCAAATACAGGAATATCAAAATTAACTTGTACCTTGAAAGGAAAGGTGCCTCCAAAGTGGCCATTTTATGAAGACGCGCCAAATGCTATCGGTAGGTGTTGAAGGATGTGGGAAAAATTCTCCATCATTTCGTCCCTCTGTCACGTGAGAGCTTGCTCAAGCAACAGATTGATATGATCGTCTACTCCGTCGTTTTTTTTTTCTTCCGCCATTGAGGGTTTCTTGGGTGTGCAAGAGCGATTTTATTTAAGAGAGATAAGATCGATACCCAACTTGCTATACTCAGACCTTCTCAGGAACATGCACTGAAAAAATGATCAAGAGCATCCTGCTCTAATACCACTAATCCAGATTATTTTTGGCACAAAATGAGAGTGGAGATATAACAAAGAAATGCACACAGATATCGTATATATTCAATAATATAATAGAAATATATCAGAGATGCAACCATAAATACAAATGTATAGTAATACACAATTTCTATTAATGAAAGAAATGTACAGAGAGTGTAAAAATACAAAGTGAAAGACTCGCTAGAATGGTGGCAGCTTATCTCTGAGAAGAGATGTGACGACTACTCGCATTCGCAATAAGATGATTACAATGAGGCTCTGAAGGCCTTTTTACAATACATAGGAATTCCAAAAACCCTAGACATCCAAAAACCTAACCCTAGTATATGAAGCGCCAAAAGTCATGTGGGCCCCGTTTGGGTAAGTTAGTACATCAACTTCCCGAGGTCGTAACTTTTGCATACAATCTCCATTTTAGACGTATAATAGCTTGTTCGAAAGGTGTCGTCGAGGAGATTCATTTTGGGAGATAAATTATTCCTTTGGGTATCATTTAGAACCTCTATCTAGAAAAACATTCATTTAGGCCCTCAAAATGGCCCTGGAAGTTAAAACCTGCTAAAAATACTAAATTGCTAAAATTGCCAGAAAACTATTTTGAGCCAGTTGGAAAAGGTGGGTGGCCACCGATATCCACCTGGATCATTGTGGATTCTCTTCATTCAATCTTGGGGAAAGTTTGTGTGTTGGAGAAAAGGGTCATCGAGAATGGACCTTGCAACATCAAGTCTTTAGTTGTAATCTCCATTTTCACTTTAATATAATACAGTGATATGTTTCTTTCCCATAAAACTCATATCGTTTTATTGTATGATTCCTTGATCTCATACATAAGTTCTTGTTGAGTATATTGGATTGATTTCACTTTGGTTGGCTTGTGTTCCCTCGTAGATTCAATATCATAGGAGCACCAGAGTGGACCTAGGATGACGATGACAAGAATAAGTGACATTTAAATGGTATGTTTCCTATCTCTTGTTAACTAATAAACTCAATAGTTAGAGCTTAGGGAAAGCGTAATATTATGTTATGTTTTGTTCTAGATCTAGGTGGATCTAGGCAAATCTGTTTATGTTTTCATTTACTGATAAGTCCCATAACACCTCCATAGGAAGCTTAATAATTTATATAGACAGAACAAGGATTTACAATCTCAGATCAAACGACTTAAGCTAGAGTTGCAGCCTTTTAAGTAAGAACTAGCCCAAAGGAATTTTTATATGCTGGCCCAAGCTACCATGATGAGGAGTTCCAGGCTCAGAAATTAATGAATGAAATATCTTAAGAAATACCATTCATAGAAATGATTGCTCCTTTCTTTTTGAATATTTTTGAGGAATTATGTTGCTTATAACTGAGTTTTTCACTCATACACCACATTATGAGGCTTCTACTGGAATACCTAACTCTGGAGAAATTTTTTTCATGATTTGGGGCTTAAACTAGACTAATTAGGAAGCTACAAGACAATTTATAGTGCTTGGCACTGTGAACTAGTTTATACGGTGAAGTCTTGCAAACTTCTCTGCGAACTCCGTTGTGAACTTGCTGATACAGTCAACGCTATAGGATACACTGCAAACTCCTATTTTGATGGTTTCAAGAGGATCACCAATCACCAGATGGCTAGGGGAGCATGGTACAATTGTTTGGAGTCAATTTAAAGTTGGAGGATACCTGGCAAGAAAAAGAATTCACTCAAATGACACCTCATTTTGAAATATTAAAGTGTTAGGATAGTTTCCAACATTATCCTTTTTAATAGAAGATTGTTATTTCCAGTTTGTACATGTGTAATTACCTCAGTTTAAGATGGAATAATCCTATGCTAGAGGATGAAAATCGCATTGTATGCTATTTTTCCCTACATAGGCTATAAAAGAAGCATTAGAAGACATTTTGTAGGTTCGAATGGTTGATGTAAAAGGCTCTTTTGGTGATATTAATGTAACAAAGCCTACTTTGGTTTGATGTATCATAATTGATGAAATTTTGTTTAATGGAAGTCAATTTTCTCTCTTGCCATCTTATCTCTCTCTCACTCTGAAATTTTGTTTTCATTGAATGATTCAAATGATGTTTTGTAACTGTATTACAATGAAGGTTTGATTGTGACATTGTTATAAGTTTCTTAGAGTTTTTAACTTGGATTCAAGAAGCTCTTGTATCTAAATATTTTATCTCCTTTGTCTATTGGTAAAGCATGATGCTAGTGGTAGAATAACTTCATTTATCTTACTAAGTCTTCCTTCTATCCACACTAATCCTCAAAACCATGATTTAATTTAAACAAGACCTATTTTGTTGATGCATTTCATCTAGAATTTCCTATGTTTTGACATTTATGAACTGAATTTTATCCATTTGAAACCACATTTTAAAACTTATCTCATAAAATTTTGATGGGTACTGATATTGCACTTTAGCAGTCAAAGTGTAACTTTTAGTGCTGACAATCCCAATGAAGGACGTATATTTGTAGAACCAACCAAGAGAAAAGAACTTGATAATCTATATAATATGATTGTGCAGATGGATAATTATATAAATCCTATAGTTGAAGGAGTACTTAGTTGGAAGAGTATCATTTCATACATGTCAGACTCAAAAGGATCTACGGAGAATTGGAAACAAATACTACATGAAGTATCGACAAGAAAATAAGCTAGGATTACCTGCACATTACGATGGATTGGAACTAAAATAGTTGAACCTCCAATATATGATGTATTAAATGATGCATTTTATTTTATAAAAGAGTTTGAGTTTCATATATTAGGTCAATAGATACTACTATCTTTGAATTTTTCACTTAACGAAAACTTTGGAAGATGGTGGGATACACACAAGGATGGAATAAGAAACTGGCGGGAGTGCAAAAGGTTATTACCAGTCAGATTCAGGACATAGAATGAAAGTAGCATGCTGAAGTATAGTGGATTAAGTATTCTAGCAAATCATGTTACTAAGTGTAATGAACATTGGATTCAGTACCAAAACAAGAATGGACTCACTTATTTGTGAATACTATGGACACTACTCCAAATAATTGGTACATAGAACTAGAAGTGCACAGGGGGACAAGATATTGGGAAGAGTTGACCAAGAACTTAAAGATAACGTTCAGTTTTCAAAATAATAATATATTAATTAACTCATCCTTGTAGGTGATCAAGAATAAGATTTTTACGAAAAAAATCATGATGTATAATACACCTAGATTTAGTACAACAGTTGAATAGATCTTGCACTGTTATAATGTTGTTGAAGAAAACCAAGAGGATGAAGACCCAAGGAATTTTTAGATACCAGAAACTGAAGGGGAGTGTGCAATAGAAGGTGTTATCACCAATTCTTGTAAAGGGGGAGTTTTTCTCCAAATTCAGGCCCTTGTTGTAAAATGCGATGAATTGGGGCTTAAAACCCCATCAAATGTGTTTTATTCAAAGGCCACAGCCATGAGCGCCCAAGCACAAATCTCAAAAAGTATCATTTCAGGATTAAAATGATTGCAAGTGGGCATTTTGGTTTTTAACAATGAGGATTTTTCATCAGAATCAGATCGACGGTCATCCGGTAAGTTGGAGCCACACAGTTGCACGAGGATTAGCGCCTGGGCTCATCCCTTATGACCAAAATCATGAGAATGATCTGGGTCGTCTGATTCTGCAGGGATAGGTAGCAACTAGTCAGCATTTCAGGGATCGCAAGTTGGGAGGACATGGTTCTCCCTTGGGTTTCAAAATCCCGAAATGCAAAATGCAATGCCCTGGGAGCTTGGACCATGGTCCTAGCACCAGGTCACATAAAGTGAGTTAGAGCTAGATGTAGCACCCTTTTTTCCGTCCAAGTCATCTCAGTCATTCAATTCATAGACAACACATGGGCATATTTTTCTAAGATGCACGCAAATCTAGGAGGCCAAGATCTATGCGCCCAGATCTACGGTCAGGATCCAATTCTGGACCCCCCTCTTCGTTCTTCCTTTAGTGTGTGGGGGGGTTGAAATGTGTAGTGCAACTCTAAAAGGATGGGATTGAGGTGCCTGGATATGCAGCTAAGGATTGATTATGGACCCCCCTTTCCATTCTGCCTTTAATAAGGGGGGGGGTCCAGAATGAAGCACTTTTGTGTGGACCCCTTTAAACCTCTTGCCACTTCCCTTTTTGCTTACCACTTTCACCTCTTGTCGAAATGTGTCCCCCACTCCATCTCTCTCCTCTCCTTGTCACAGCTCCCACTCCCTTCTCACCTTCCATAGCAGAAAACCTATCGTCCACTAACCTTTGGCCACACCCCCTTTGTGGATCCCACTTGTCACCTCCTGCTAGGGGTTATTCCCTTCATTTTTCCCTTGCATCATATCACCCCTCTTCACCCCTCTTATATTATGACACCCGTTCTTCCTCCTCCAAGTCACTCCATCCTAGTGACGTGCTCCTCCCCCCTATACAATCTCATCTCTCCTCCGCCTGGCTCACACCTCAGAGCCCACAGGTTCTACCACTCATGTTTTCCCAGCCTCCTTTCGTCTGCCACATCCATCCACATGGCCTCTCCCTATCTCATCTCCACACTGAGCATGTTAAATTGTCGTTGCCTGGCCATCGCCTCATTCACCGCTTTGTGTCATGTGCCCCATGTTATCCTTGTCCCCACCAAATCCCTGTCCACATCTACTGTCTAGGTCCCCTCACAGCAGTCCAACGTAGCAGAAGCCAACAAAAAGCCACCATGATAGTTCAGGTGCAGAGTTGATCGAGCCATTCCTGATCCCAAGAAAGCAGTTATTGAGGTAGTTGACGGTGGTTGAGCATCTTCTCCTTCCATAAATAGAAGGTTGGGAAAATACAAGAGCAGAGGTGATTGTTAGTCATTTCTAACAAATATCGCGTCCATCAGAAGACTGCATGGGTAGTCTACCCAACGTCTCCATGTGAAACCTGACAGAGAATCTACTCAATGTCAAGCATTAATCTCATGACATGATCGTGTCCCAGACAATTGGATCCAGTCTGAGTATATGTAGGCATTTTTTCCATTTTTGTTGGTATCATTGGTAGAGATAAACTCCCTACTGTAAATCTTTGATGAATCATTGGTTTTCCCTGGTTATCTATCTGTATGTGAAACTTCTTGTTTAATGACAGTCAGCTTCTTATTCCATCTAGTTTCCATCTAATGTTGAAAGAGTTCATGATTGACTAATCCACATGAAGCATTGTGACAGTGTTATATAAATGTTTTATGGTAACGTTGTTATGATTTCTTGTAATGTTCTTGTGATTTGAATACAAGAAGTTCTTGTGTTTAAATTCTTCCTCTTCGGGTTGTTGGAAGCTTTATTCTCACAAAAAACCTTTTCACTTTCTCATAGAAGTCTTCCTCCTATTCACCCTTATTACAACTTATTGTCTGAAGTTAAAATTAATACCTCACTTGTTCATGCATAGCCTTAGTCCAGGTTTCTAAGTTAAAAAAATATTGTATTGATTTTACTTCCAGCTGATCGTCCTTTTTATAACAAATCGTGACATAAACTGATGGGTATCAAGCTTACTCTTGTCGCAATCTAGGAGTGACTTCTGACACTAATATTTCTGGCATCGTTTCCAGGGACTAAGTTGAATATTTTCTTTGGGATTGAATGACATTGATCCTCTTATTCCGAAGGTGCATCAGGCATCAGAGCCCTTTAATATTGCTACTGTGCACCTGGCAACTCCATTGTGACGACTCCACTGGGGTGAACCTACTATTTCATTCGTGGCTTCTAGAGGCAGACATACAAGCTCTACTCCCCAATTTCCTTTATCAACACCCAAAGAAGATCCTAAAAATATTATCAAAAAGGGAAAATCCTTCAGATGAGGAGCTTCTACTATTGAACTAGGTATTTCTGATAACTTTCCATCTCCTTCTATATAAACTCCATTGATTTCTTCTTATTTCCCTGTCATACCTTCTGCTAGATTTTCTAGAACATTAAATTTTGGGAGTGTTCCTATTGAGTTTTCCCCTCCCAGTCTGGGATTGGAGGGAGAAATCCTTGTCACTCCTTTATCCCCTGAAGTTGTACCTTGTCCTAGACCCAAGACCTCATAATATTTCCCCACTCCTATCTTTACCACCCCTCCTCCTATTACTATTGTAGCCTCTGCAAAGAGGGTAACCGTTGTTCCCTCAAGCCCTGTAATCTTATTCCCAAGAATTCAATTGTTTCCATCTTCTCCCAGAAATTTAGTTCCTGTCTCCCATGTTCATCCTCCATCTCCTCATGTTACTCCTTGAGTTCACATCCAAATGGTGGGTTCCAATCCTCCTAGGAACATGATGGATAATATATTGGATGCTACATACTCTCCTCTAGTATTACCTCATCCCATGAATGGCCTCCCAATCATAGACTACCTTAAGTATATGCCCTAGTTCACAGGGGAGGGAGATGTGACTGCAGACGAACACCTTCCATCTTTTTATAGGTATGCAGAGATTCAGGCCATCGAGAATGAATATGTGTGGATGAGGGTTTTTGTACAGAGCCTTGATGGTGATTCCAAGGAATGGTATAAGGACTTGCCTCCTAGATATATTGACAGGATTGCTACTCTAGATGACTCATTCTTAAGGAACTAGGAAAATAAAAAAATATCTCCTTTATTATATTACAGAATTTTGGGCACTTAAGAGAGAAGAGGGCGAAGTTGTTTCAGACTTCTCGAAGAGATTTAATAAAATGTATAAAAGGATTCCAACCAAACTTAAACCTAAATAAATCTCTACCAAAATGACTTATGCTAATGCCTTTGGCCCTGACATTTGCTTGATGTTGAGAGAAAGAAGAGAAACATCTTTGGCTCTTATGCAAGATGAAGCCCTTGAAGTATGAGCCAATATATTGGCAGCTGACAAAATTAGGGGGAAAGATGATAGAGACAAGGGAAAACGTAGGTCTGAAACCCTGACTTCTAGTTCCTCTGTTGCCTCCCCTCCAACAGATGAAACGAATAAGCTACTAAAAGCACTGTCTTCTAGGATGGAAAAGGTTGAATTAGAAGGAAAGAAAAATTACAGGAATACCCAAAATGTTGATAACAGAGGTAACTATAGGAGGCCTAACCATACTCCTCAGATTATCCAAAGAGACCAAATAAATAGAGATAGAGATGATGAGAGAATCCAGAACCCTCTCCAGAATAATCTGGTTGTTGATGAAGAAAAAGAGGGTGAAGACCTTGATCCCAAAATACAATTTCTTGGGGACACCTCCTCTTTTCCTCACTTAAATCAATTAGCATATGAAGAGTCTCTCATGGATAGTCAATTGAATGAGTTGAGTAAGGGAGACAAGGCTAGAAGCATCCAAAACAAATATAACCTTAGATCCAAGAAGAAGGTAGAGACCCCTGATGTTCCTGAGAAGCCTACCAGAGTAGAGAAGCCTGCTAAATATGTAGTAGACAATGGAAGATGTAAGAAGGTTCAAAACCCCTCTCCAGTAGCCAAAAAGCTTGTCCCATAAGTAAAGGAAATTTCTAAGCCTCCTTCCTCCTTTAGTTTAGAGCATGAAATTCAAAAGATCAGAATTCCTGTGCCCCTTTCAGAGTTAGTCAAACATGAAGATTTCAAAAGGTCCCTCTCTAAACTACTGCTATCCTAGCCACCTCAGCTTACCAAAGACTCAGTAAATCTCCAAGATGAAAAGTCAACAGTCATCCTAGGTCCCATGGTAGAAGACAGAGATGATTCATCCCCTCCCTTCTACACTTCCCTGAGCATACATGATAAGGTGTTGCACAACTGCCTGATGGATTCAGGGGCCTCCCATAACCTCATGCCCAAAATAGTCATGGAAGAATTGGGACTGGAAGTAACAAAGGCCTATCATGATTTGTAATCTTTTCATTCAAGGAGAGTGCAATGACTTGGAGTCATCAAAGAACTGGTGGTGTCCTTATTTCAGCTGCCAATGAAGAGTGTGGTCATGGGTATTGTGGTCGCTGATGTTCCTCCCAAGTTTGGCATGCTATTGTCAAGATCTTGGATTAAAAATATTGGATGAACATTACAAATGGACCTCACATATGCCACTATTCCCATGTTTGGGGGGGAACATAGAAGACTTTACAGGGAATCCCAACTGGCATATATTATTAGTGATGAAGAAAACCCCACCAATCATCCTATCTTTGCACTTGACACTGATTTGGGGTCTAGTTTGTTGTAGCTCAAGGATACTCCTGAAATCCCTCTTGAAATAAAAAATAAACCCATTTCTTATCATGAAATACTTCCTCCAACTACCCCTATGTGGAAGATGTTCTTCGACGCAGCCTCTTCTAGTGAAGGTGTTGGTGCCAGGGTGGTTTTTGTCTCACCTTGTCAAGAAACCATATCCCTGTCATACAAGCTAGAGTTTGAAACTACCCATAATGTGGTAGAATATGAAGCTTTTGTTTTAGGTTTAAGGGCTGCAAAATAAATGGGAATTGAAGAGGTAGCAGTGTTCGAAGATGCTGAGTTGATAATCCAGCAAGTCAGAAATGCTTATCAGGCTAAACATCCTCAGCTCAGAAATTACAAAAATGAGGTGTGGGACCTAATTTATAATTTCTTATCATCTTTCAACATTTATTTTATTCCAAGAGAGGAAAATACTTTGTTCGATTCCTTATCTGTCTCAGCTAGCTAGTTTAGGATCCCTCTACCACCTAAAATCAAATATGATGTTGAGATAAGATATAGGCCATCTGTACTAGACAATATCAATCATTGGAAGGTATTTGAGGATGATCTTGAGATCAGAAAATTTATTGAGTTTGTTGATGAGTTCTCTACATTTCACATTGATCAGGATATTGATCCTGAAGGTGACCCTCACCCTGAGGTATTTTAAAATAAAATTGTTAATCGCCATATTGTTCAGTTGCCTAGCAATCACATTCCAAAGGGACTAGTTCCTTCAGAAAGATTGTTTGATGGGAATGATGTGGCAGTAAAGGGTAAGGTTTCAAATGAGGATGTTGATGTAACAAAGTGAAATATTGTCACAGAGGAGCATCCTAAATTCGTCATGTTGTCAAGAATCCTGTCAAGGGAGAAGAGAGTCGAGTATGATGAGTTATTAAAATAATTTTCTAATGTGTTCGCTTGGACCTATGAAGACCTCAAGACATATGACACAGTTCTCATTGAGCATAAGATACCACTGAAAGAAGAGGCTAATCCATTCAGGAAAAAGATAAGAAATATTAATCTGATGTTGCTGCCTGTCATGGAGAAATAAGTAAAGAAGTTGATGGATGCTCAAATCATTGTCCCTTTGAGATATTCTGAGTGGGGTGCTAATCTGGTTCCAGTAAGAAAGAGGAGTGGAGAAATCAGACTTTGTGTTGATTTTTGGAACCTGAACAGAAGATCAAGAAAGGAAAATTACTCCCTACCTAAGATGGAACACATATTGCAGAGGGTAACTGGTGCATCCAGGATATCCATGATTGATGTATTTTCTGGCTACAATCATATATCAGTCATGCCTAAGGATAGAGAAAAAATAGCCTTCACGACTCCTTGGGGCACATTCATGTATACCAAAATTACTTTTGGATTAATGAAAGAAGGAGCAACATTTCAACGAGACATGGACATAGTCTTCATTGGGGAGAAAGATCAGTTTGTGGTGATCTATCTGGATGACATCACTGTCTTCTTCAGATCTGATAAAGAGCATTGTTGTCACTTGAGGAAGGTTTTCTTGAAATGAAAAAGGTTTGGCCTTTCCTTAAAACCCAAGAAATATTTGTTTGCTATGAATGATGGGAAGTTGTTAGGCCATATAGTATCAGTAGAGGGAGTGAGAATTGATCCTAGTAGGGTAGAGGCAATTCAGACCCTGTCACTTCCCAGGTCCCAAAAAGAGGTCTAGTCTTTCCTGGGAAAAATTAATTTTATGAGAAGGTTCGTTTCAAACTTTGTTGAATTAGTAAAGCATATCACTACCATGCTTAGGAAGGGAAATGAATTAAAATGGATTGTTGAGCCCAGACAATATTTTAACCAAATCAAACAAGCATTAACTGAGGCACCTATGTTGATCAATCCTGATTATTCCAAGGACTTTTTGATTTTCTCCTTTGCTTCATTTGATACAGTAGCAGTTGTTTTATTACAAAAGAATGTTGAAGGGCTGGAGCAACTCATTTCATTTTTCAGCAGGGCATTAAGAGATGCAGAGGTCAAATATGACATCATGGAGAAGAAATCCAATGCCTTAATCAAGGCCCTTAAAGCATGCAGAGTCTATGTTTTACATTAAAAAATCATTTCATATGTTCCTTCAACTTCTATGAAGGACATTATCATTCATCCTAACATAGATGGGAAAAGAAGCAAGTGGATTTCCAAGATCCTTGAGTTTGACCTAGAAATAAATCCCACCAAGCTGGTTAAAGGGAAAGGTTTAGCCAAGTTGTTGGTTGAATATAATTTTAAAGCATTGGGGTTTAACTTCATCAACACTTGCTCGAAAATTCAACAAGATGAGTTGTCTAAAGGCATCCCTCCATTGTCAGAATGCACTTGGTATAAAGATGTTATATATTTCCTGCAGGCGTTAAGACCTCCTGATGGAATGGGGAAAATCAAGGAAAGAGATTTAAAGCTCAAGGCAGTCAGGTATTTCCTTATTGACCAGGTTTTATATTGGAAAGACCCTCTGGGAGTGCTTCCGGGATGTCTGAACCCACAGGAGGCCCAAAGAGTTATGTTTGATTTCCATAGTAGCCTCTGTGCGGGATACCATTTTTGGAAGACCACAATCCACAAAATTCTCAAGGTTGGCTACTACTAGCCCACCTTTTTCACTGATGTCTATAGAGAGGTCAAAGCCTGCATCAAATGCCAAAGGTTCTCAAGAAAGAAGAAGCTAAAATATCTGCCACTAAATCCTATAGTAGCTTCAAAACCCTTTCAACAATGGGAGTTGGACTTCATTGGAGAAATTCATCCTCCCTCAAGAAGACAACACAGATGGATCCTGACTGCAAAGGACTATTTTACCAAGTGGATAAAAGTTATACCCACCAGAAGTGTTTCACACAAATTTATCATCATCTTCTTGGAGGATATCATAGAAAGGTTTGGCTGCCCCAACAGAATCATCACTGATAATGATGCATCTTTCAAGTCTGAGCCTCTGGTTAGGTTCTGTGAGCAGTTTGAGATTTCACTGATTCATTCCACTCCCTATTATCCTCAAGGAAATGGATTGGCAGAGTCCTCTAACAAAATTTTGATCAATCTTATTAAAATATTGTTGAAAGAAAATAAGAAGGCCTGGGACTCAAAACTCAAATTTGCTCTGTGGTTTGATCGAGTGATAGCAAAGAAGCGCCTAGGCACCTCCCATTTTAAACTTTTTTATGGGTCAGAAGCTATATTTCCCTCTCATTTGGCTCTACCTATAGCGAAATTCTTTCAAGATTATGAAGGAGAGCCATACCATATGGTTAGAAGAATTCATCAACTGGTGGAAGTGCAACAGACTAGACAACAGGTAATGGATAGAGCTCATAGTCATCAATAGAAGATCAGGCAGGCCTTTGACAAGAAGGTCCAAAAAGAGGAATTCAAGCTAGGATATCTGGTGTTTAAGTGGGATGCACCCAGGAAGGATAGAGGCAAACACAGTAAGTTTGAATCCCTCTGGATTGGGCCCTTCAAAATATCTGAAGTGTTTTTGAATAATA